>CM055612.1:20344281-20606853 GCA_029379385.1 Quillaja saponaria
TAAAAAATGTTATTATACCCTAACCATCTCGAGGAACACACCTTCCTATCCGATGTGGGAAGCGTCAGAGACCATCCTCATCCGGCCTGCTAAGGTCCTAGACTGGAATGCTGAGACGAACCTTTTAAGCTCAATCCACTTCACTCATTGAGTTTGTTTTCGAGGGACTGATGTTAATACAATAATTAACCAGGCCCACTTGGCCCAACAAGGCCTGAAACTTATAAATAAAATCCCCTCTCCTAAGCCCTTTCTCAATCTCTCATTCACCTATCCACATGCCATACTGACTTAAGCTTCAGAGAGAGATAGTAAGTAGTGCCTGACCTTCCCTTTCTTTCTTATTTTAGGTCTGCCAAAGATTTCTTAAGGACCCTCAAGCTGGGAGAGCCACCACTAATAGAAAATTGGTTTTTAGCTACTAATTTTGCTACTAGTCTAAAATTGGTATTGCATAATTTGGCGTAAACTCATTTTTATTATATTCAAAAATATCCATAGTTAATTAGTAGCAATAAAATAGCTACCAATAAATCCGTAGCAAAATCAGTAGCTAATAAAATTTGTATTTTGGCGGGTAATAAAAAAATTGGCGCAAGAATTGTTTTGATCAAAAAAAAAAGTTTTGCCACAGCTAAATAAAAACTTTGCAACTAAAATTATGGTAGCGAATATAGCTATTGAATATATGGGCTTATTGCTACAAAGTCAGTAGCTAGGCCTTTTTTTTTTTTTTTTAGCCTCAGTATTTTATTGATACCCTATTTTATATTTCCTTTTATTGGTATTTGGTACCTTCCTCACGTACAGACAACTTCTACTTCTTAGAGTACTGAAGAGAATGCGACAAGAAGAAATCAACAACAAAAGAAAAGAAAGGAAAGAGAGAGAAAAGAGAGGCGATGTTGGTCCAGGTGCTAATCTGTGGTGGCAAGCCTGTGTTGCTGCCGATTTCTATTTCAACATTCTTCTCAAATCTATCTATTAAATCCCTAATTTCAGTATGTCATTATTCAATTTCAAGTGATCCTAGTTAGTTTTATAATTTTAAAAGAATTTTTTTTTTTTACTATCAATTGAGATAATTTACTGCCCGATTTTAATTGTCTTCCGTATTCAAGATCTATTTATATTTATTTTGTCCTGAAAGAATTAAATTTATTGAAGGATTTAACATATGCTTGCTGTGACAATCAGAGATGGGATTGGTTTTAGTTTTATAAACACAAAACCCCTTGCTAGGCTGCTACACAATTGCATCCACTTAAACCCTTCAATCCTATCGACCAACATTATTGTCCCAGTGTAACAAACTTGCATAGCTTTAACTTAGACTTCTGTTGTTGTAAGCTGAAATCAAATGGATCACTTTCTTGGCAATTACATAAATCTGTTTTTGTTTTTTTTTTTTTTTATGTCAACTACTTAAATTGATTAAATCTATGTCTTATTTACCAAATACTTAATAATTTCAATTTCAGATATGTATCTCAGTTAGTTTTTTCTAACTACAGATTTGTTTTGTTCTTGAGTTCTTTGTTAAGGGTTTTTTTTTTTTTTATTTATTTATTTATTTATTTATTTTTTTTGGGCTCTTTTCTCTTGGCCTGAATTGAAAGGTTTAAAATTCAGACTCTGATTCAGAATGAGGCTCTTCATTGGTAATAGTGGTTGTCCCTTTTGAAACTATGAGCAGTCGATGATTTCTTCGACCCATTCAAACCATCACTCTCTCTCTTTTTCTTTTAAAGGGTTGTGAAGTTAAGCTAGCAGTGGTTGATTTCACTTTTTTATTTTGGGCAAGGTTTGTTTTATTTTTAAAAAAATCTCTAAGAAGTTTTATATTTGAAAATTGATTTCTAAATTTCAAGTATGAACTTTTAATTAAAGAACTCCTATCAGGGAAAAAAATAAAAAACTTATAGTAACCTTTGTATTGGCATATAAACCATGATTTGGTATATATTATGTATCATTACATTATTAACTCAATTTAATTTATGAAATTTCTTTCATTAATAATCCTCATTTGTCACTTGTGTGTTTCTCATAAGCCAAAAAATATAGAATCAATTATTTAGAAGTATCAATATTTGATTCTGGTTGTTGATTTTTAAAGAGCTTTTTCAGAACCACGATGCTTTCTAAGATTCAAGTTGATTATGTTTTGCCTCTTCCTCGGAGAAAGATGATCAAACAATTCTCAATAATGGTCCTTGCGGACAACCAAAATAGAAACCGAGCGTTCCGTGGTTTAAAAATGCAAAATCTCTCCTCAATCCGTCCAAGTCTAGATTGATAAACTATTCATACCAAAAGGGTTATATCCATTGATAAATTGTGAAGAGTTTTCTCTTCTATTATTCTGAATTTTTTTTTTCAATTCCCCTGTCACCAGAAGAGTATAGCTCATCTAACCTTTTGGATACAAGGAAAATGCCGGTTTGTTTTTCCTCTAACTTATGCACTATTAATTCTGCAAGGCATCAAAGCTTTTTTTATGTTTCTCTTCTCAATTAATCAAGCTACTACAGGTAAGCCCATTTCCTCATGCTCTACCATCTTCGCCTTTAAGTTTATTTGACCCCTTTAAATTTAGCAAAAAAGAATCAAGCCCATTGCAGCTTCATCACCACCTCAAGCTATTGAAACCTCCCAATCTACATTTAGAAACAAAAACTGAAAGGATCATTTTGGTGGTGGGTTCAATTGGGTATATTGGAACATTTGTGGTTACAGAGTTAGTTAAAAAAGGGTTTAATGTCATAGCCATTGCTAGAGAAAAGAGTGGAATTAAGGGTAAAAGTGACAATGAAGAGACTTTAGCTCAATTATATGGGGCTAAGGTGTGTTTTTCAAATGTGACCCATTTGAATACTTTAGAGACATCTATGAATGATTTAGGGGTTTCAATTGATGTTGTAGTGTCCTGTCTTGCTAGCCACGGTGGTGGAGTAAAGGATTCATGGAAAATTGATTATGAGGCAACAAAGAATAACCTTCTTGTTGGTAGGAAATATGGGGTTTCACATTTTGTTTCACTTTCTGCTATGTGTACAGAAGCCACTTCTTGAATTTCAGCGTGCAAAGCTGAAATTTGAGGTAGGGTTAATGAAAAAAGGAAAAGATGATGATGGATTCATTTATAGTATAGCGAGGCCAACTGCATTCCTGAAAAGCTTGGGGGTCAAGTTAAATTGGTGAAAGATGGGAAGCCATATGTGATGTTTGGGGATGGTAAATTGTGTGCTTGTAAACCAATGAGTGAGTCAGATTTGGCTTCTTTTATTGCAGATTGTGTGTTAATTGAGGACAAAATAAACAAGGTTTTACTAATTGGAGGACCAAGGAAAGCAACAAGATCAATAATGGTGAGTGGTTAAATGTTACTTTTTAGTTGCTAGATTAATATGTGCATTTGTTATGTATATTTGAATATATATTTTTATATAGAAACATAAGCATATGTGGTGCTTAATTTGATTATTTAAATTGTGTTTGATGTGTGAAATTGTTTGTGGTTGATAAGGGTCAATAAAAGTGTTTTTTTTTTCAGAAATGATTTTTACTTCTGAAATAAAATCCAAGTGCACCTTGGATATTTTGAGATATTCTAGTTCTGATAAGTGTTTTAAAAAAATCGAGTGTTCAGTCCCGGTGATATATATTATGTATAGAGAACTAATTTGTTTTGCAAGCGTGAATGTCCAATGGGGGAAGATATATGTTGTGCGGGACTAAGTTACTCTATTGGCCCTTTGTGTGGTTTGATTGCTTTGATTAGTTTGATTGGATTTTATAGAGTATTACTTGATCTGTGCTTGTTAAGTTATATGTTTTCCGTAATTATGTACGTGTAACCTTAATTATTTGAAATTTATAATATGTTGATATTAATTGCCTATATATTATATACGTGTGTTGAGTGATGGTACCTTTTGGGTACATTTTTTCACTCATGGTGTCTGTAGGACTCACCCCGCTTTTGTGAATATTTTTTTAGTAACAGGAAATCAAAGAAAGTTAACCACTGATACGAGATTTGCTGAAGAATTGATGACAAGGTATTCTTTGGAATCTCATACATCAACTAGTTATAAAATATTCAATCTTTCATCATATAATTGGGTTATGATATTCATCCCTTACAACAAAGTTTTTTTTTTTTTTTTTCTTTTTATGATTTCAATGTTTTTAAAAAAATGATATTTTCTTTTTGCATTTATTTCTTAGACATCATATGTATTTAAGACTATTTATGATGAAAAAGTTTTGTTGCAGCAATTGAATAAGAGTTTATTTGATAGGCTTTTTACTTAAATGTAGAAAATTGATAATTTGATCCTATCTTCTTGAGCTTCTATATTTATAATATAGGTTATTTCCAAGATTTGAGTAAAAAAATTAATAATAATAAAAATAATTCTCCTAATTTGTTTTAGTTGCTTAGCAATAGGACTAAGATTCTACATGCTCATACCACAAGATGTTTTTCGCCAAGATTATTTTCTGCCCATTTTAGTGTGTTAACTTGCTTTATATTATCTGATTTTCATTTGATTTCGTTTTCTAGTTTATAGTCTAAATACAATCCAAGGTTTTGTCTTCTATAAACAAGACCTCGTTATTATTTTGTTAGTTATTTGACTTAGTAGTTTCCATTAGCTTTGTTCTTTCCCCCAATTCTTTTACTTATATTGCCGGTATCAAAGTTACTAAGAGGAAATAGTTAGATAGAAAGAATAAAAGTTGATGACCATTATGCATTAGTAAATGTAGAAAAAATGGAAGTATGAATCCATTTATAGAAAGTAAATTTAGAGTATTGTCTCATGTTGACCAGGCATATTATTTTCTTTATTAATCTCATTCATCCTTTTATGTATTTCTTGTTTTGTGGAAATTAATATATTTTAATGACTTTATCTTTTTTTATACCAAAATAGTTTTCTTATTTGTTATGGATAATTACTTGGAGCTCTTTTGTTATTGTATTTGAACATATTTATATAAAGTAAACTTAGGTAAGGGCTTGGATCGTTAATTAGGCAGATTCATGAAAAATATAGGAACATTTTATTTGAAAACATCAAATGATGTATAGGGTTTTATTATCAAATTGGTTTATTCAGAGCCAATTTATGTTGACCAGAGTTGAATGGAATGCCGTGTTGCTGAGAATGGCCATGATGTTAGTAGTGAATTTAAGTTAGGAATTGAACAATTCCTAGATTATGCATTTTCTCATATAGATGTGGTGTATGAACAAAATATTAGGTGTCATTGCTCTAAATGCAATTTGAAAAAGCACCATAATCGAGATACAGTCACTGTACACCTTTACAACAAAGGTTTTATTCGAGACTATAAGAGGTGGATTGCATATAGTGAATCATTTGTTGAGGAATCATCTGACGTTGGAAATGATGTTGAGGCTCTGATTGATATGACAAATCCCTATAGGACTTAGTAATCGATGCAGCTGGACCATAGTTCAGTTGGAATAAAGAGATAAGTTGTGAAGAATTTCCAAATTCTGATGCGAAATCTTTTAACGAAATGTTGAAGGATGCTGATGAGACTAATATAGATGAAGATGAACAAGAGATTGAGCTTTATGATAGTGATAATTAGTGAAAGAAAATTACAAAACTCTTTTGCATTTCTTTAAACTTTAATTCAAAATAACATCGTAATTGTTTATGGTTGTGTTTAATATGTATGTTCCATCGCAGTGTTAATGAATTTTAGATAGGGTGTATTGTCAGATAAATTAATTTAGTTATTTGTTAAAAGAACTTATTTTCTGGTTGATGAGAGGTCGTCGATCATCAAGTCGCGGATCAGCAGGTCGCTCAGCAAGAGGTCGATCAGCAAGAGATTGTGCAGCAGGAGGTCGCACAATAGGAGGTCGTGCAATTGGAGGTCGTACAATAGAATGTCTTTCACCAAGAGGTATTGCAGCAGAAGGTCTTACACCTGGCAATCGCGCACTAGGACTTCATGCTCCTGGAGGTAGGGGTATTCTTTCAATGACTCAACCCAATGCTACATCTAGCCCGATTGAGATTTATAATGGTGGGTTGGTTTACTCATCTACCACTCAGGAGTTGGACAATAAAGACAATCCATCTAGAGGTAATTAATGGCCATTGCAAATGCTTTTATAAATGTTAAATTTTTGATGTTATATTGCATATATAATTTTATTTATAAATCAAAAAATTAAGTATTAATTTAATAAAATTAGCTGCTGATGTTTTAGTATAGAGGTTTTATTTTTTAAGCTTCATGGAAAAGTATTTTTGGGGTTTTAGAGTCTTAAAAGCTAAAATTAGAAAAAGAAGGATTTTCTAATAGAAAATAAGATAAGCTCAAATAAATTTTAATAATTATATTATTTAGACAAATATAACTATAATATTTATCAAACTGATCTTTTCAGCAATTTTAATACTCAATTTTCTTTTTTATAAAATAAAGTTAAACAAATTTTTTTTTTATCTCGTAATGCTTTTACAGTAACTAATCCAAACACTTTTTTAGATTTTTATACAGCACTTTTTAAACAAATTTTCTTGAAAAAGTAATTTTACATGCAATGCTTTTATACACAACTTAAACCAAACAAGGCATATATAAGCTGTTGTATAGTTCTTTAAAAGGTAGTTTTAGAAATTACTCTTTTAGACTTCAACAATTGTATTATTCTAAACAAAATCTAACATAAGCATCTGAGTGTCACTGGGTATTACCCGATCACCCAATTTCTTGTTTTATAGATTAGTTCGATCAAGAAATTTACATTTGTGTGTGTTGTCACGTCTGCTCAGTCATATCGAGATTTAACAATGGCGTTATCCGTGAGAAACTAAAATTTTAGTTTTAAAAATTTAAGATCTTTAAAACGATCTATCGAACGATATGGTACATAATGAAACCGAAGCTAGGACATCTGAATTAGACGGTCAGGATGGACTTGCCAGAACATTTGGAGAGGACGTGTAGGCTGATATAGTGGGAATCCCTGCTCATCAGGAAGTAGGAGACCCTAAAGACCTCGGATGCCCTATCACATAAAGCTAATTTGAAAGGTTGTTTAGGACCATGACAACATTATCAGAAAGGGTGAATAGTCTCACTCCAGAAGGTGGAAAGGGGCCCCAGACGGAAGAGCCACGCACTGAAACGTGTACCCTCCTGGGGAGGGAGTTGTTTAAGGAGATGGACGGATCGGGAGATAGTTCAAAGGCTAAGAAAGTGAAGGAAGTTATGGTTTCACCTTATCAGTTTCCATCAACCAACTAGGAGGAATCATAGAATCAAAACTAGAATGTGATTATCCTTAACATGGAGTCACCATTCACAAACGAGGTCCTAAGCTGTCCCATCCCCTATGTTGTGCAAATGCTTAGGTTAGATTTGTATCACGGGTTGACTGATCCATATGACTTTGTTACTGGCTTCACATCCTTCATGCTCCTTCACGAGATTCCAAATTAGGTGATGTGCCAAGCATTTTCTTCGGTCTTAAAGGATACAATTTGAAGATGGTTCTCCCAACTCCTAGTTTGGTCGATCTTAAATTTTGAGCAACTGACGTCGTCCTTTAAGAGGCATTTCATGACTAACAAGAAGTAGCAGAAAGATGCCTCAAACTTACAAACAATTAAGTAGGGCGAGCGAGGGTTATTAAAGGGGTTCATGGCCAAGTTCAATACTGGCGTGCTAGAGGTAGGGGATGCCAACCCCCAAGTGGTGATGACAACATTGTAGGCTGGTTTGAGAAGTTCCTAATTCTGATATGCTCAACAAGAGGACCTTAACTACATTGGAAGAAATGTTGAGAATGACATAGGAATATATCAATGCAGAAGAGGCAAAAAGAGGCTATAGCAGATTAACAGTTCTAGTATGGAAATAGGCGAAGACACTCTCCTGTTTCCCCTGACGCCATGAGCCACCAAGATCAAATAGGAGAATAAAAATTCCTCTAAGACCTAGATATAATTACTACTAAGTTTTGAATAAGGCTTCGCAATTCTTATGGCGATAGAGCAAAAGGATTATATCAGTTGGCCGCCAGCGCGGAAGGGAAAAGTTTTTAGCAGAAATGATAGTAAATATTATGCTTTTAATAGGGGTAATGGACACGCGACATATAAGTGTTGGTCATTGAGAGAAGAAATTGAAACGCTGATACTGTTAGGCTGCCTTAAAGAGGATACTCAAGAAATGAGGAGGAAAGTGGATCAGATTGAAGGAAATAGAAATGGAAGGTGAAAAGGAAAGTAGGAGAGTGAAAAATAGTTTAGAAGAAGATCAGAGCCCAAAAAGGACGACCAAGAGACTGGGTAGGAAAATTGAACCCTTACCATTTCCATCATTTATTGAAAGGGTGGTGAGCTGGTGACCGGTGGGACATCTGATCGTGCACATACTGGCTGATTGATGAACACCACCGTGCATTGCCACATAAGTGGAATGCCTAACCTCACAGAAACTAATATTTATAATAAGTTCATTTATGCTTTTCAATTTAGTGTATTTAATATTTTCTAATAAAATTATGTCCACACGCACTATACGATGACTTTTAGGTTTATGCTATACATAAATTACAGACAATTCTAAAGTCACGAAGATGGGTATCCACTCAAGCTCCTAAATGCTGGCTAAGGAAATTAACAAACAACTTTTTAGCTGTACAGTCCTTGGGAGGAGTGACATCCAATATATCTCCCCTCGCGACTGTAAAGTTATGGATAAAATAACCTGACTTCAAGTAAAGGCATAACCAGCTATTCAGCTCTCCCCGTTTGATAAATGGGTGCCTCTAGGATACTAAATTGCCAAAGGTACCAGTTTTCACTGGACATGGAGAGAAAGCCTGAGGAGATGACACACAACTAGAATTCCTACAGTTAGACTCGAGGTGGGTAGCACAGGCTAAAAAGCCGGCACCTGGGCAAAGAACGCAGACAAGTCAAGTGGCTACAAAGCCAAAATATAAGCAAACAATCTTGGATTTTCACTCATAGTGCTCAAAGCAAGGGTAAGAAGCCACCACTTGGGCTTAAAAGCTAACTCTTGGACAAAAGGCATTTCTACAACCAAAGTGAGAGTAAGGTCAGCTAGAAAGCCAACGCCTTGATAAAAAAACATTTCAACAAACATGGTAAAGAGAAAATGGAAAATTTTGCCATCCAAACTCAACAACATAACATAAGGATCCTATATAAAAAATGGCCAAGGTATGACGTAAACATAAGATATCTAGAATAATGATCCTATATGGGAAGCGTCAAGCACAACAAAATGTAAATGAACATACCACAGTATATATCTCCTACCGAAGAGTGCAAAATGTATAAGTACTAGCTCTATCGAGCTAATACATCGAACAAATACATAAAGTATAAGTTATCCTCATCCTTCGCCATATACTTTATTTGATCTACCAGACAATTTAGAACTGTCATTTTGATGACTCCTAATGAGATTGGGTCAGTTGCTAACTATTTTTTATAAGTGGGATGACTGACCATCTAGTGTTGAGGGCAATGTGACCGATCAATCACTATGAGAAAAAATGTTGGACATGCGTGAGTTTTGGCTTGGTAGAAGAAAAGCTTTTAACGGAGGAGAAAACAAGCAAATGATTGACTGGCCATAAAGGGAAAATGGTCAACTGGTCATAAGGAAGCAAGTAATCGATTGGTCACAAGGAAGAAATGACTAATCGGTCATAAGACAAGGAAGAAAGGTCGATCGGCCACTATAGGAAAGAAAGGGGACTGAAGAAGCAATTAGGAACCAAGGGACTGACCAAGGAGGTGAGATTCATGTGATCGACTGGTTGATCTCCCATTTTTCTCTTCCAGTTGGTTTACCATTTTGCTCTCCCGGCGAGTTTATCAATTTACTCACCAGGTCGGTCTCTCATTTTGCTAGCCCCGCTGGTTTAACATTTTGCTCGTCAATTGATTTAACATTTTGCTAGCCTTGTCGGTTTTCTGTTTTGCTCGACCAGTCAGTCTCTCAATTTGCTTGACCGAACAATCTCCTATTTAGCTCCCTGAGTTGGTCTCTTATTTAGTTCACTCGATCGGTTTGCTATTTTGCTCCTTTCGCCAATCGACCAAGCTTCCACACTCATTGCTCGATTGGGCAAGATGCAATACGAATTGCAGTTTTCAACAACCCAATGCCAGCACTCCTTAAACTAGCTTTTTGGGGGACTAGTGATAATACTATATATGACACTACTTATTCACATGATGACATGTGGCACTTCAGCTCAAGTAACTGCATCTACAGTCAACCTAACATGTGGTGTCATGTCATTGGACGTATCACACTATATAAGTTATTGTACAGTTCCCAAAATATGGTTTTAAAACTTACTCTTTTCATACTTTAGCAATTATATTACTCTAATTAGGATCTAACATAAGCATCGGATCTCTCTAGGTATTACCTGGTCACCCAGTTTCCTGTTTTATAGATAAGTTTGATTGAGAAATTGACATTTGTGTTGCCACGTCTATCTGGTCAGATCGAGATTTAATAGAGTCAATGTGGAAATTGTTGGCCGGTTATTGATCCTAAATCTTCTTTTGGTTATTTTTATAATTAGTTTATTTTTGACGGGCAAGAAACATTAATTGGGTTATGATTGATATTTTTGTAATTAGATTTACATTGTTGCCGACCTTAATTAGTTTGGGATTTAAGACTTAGTTGAGTTAAGATTTACATTGGTAAGTAAGTAAAATTAATTAGAATGAGATTGAGTTTTTTTTATATTATTATGTAATTGATATGAGACAAACTTCAATTTTATTTAAGTGATTAATATTGATTGAAAGAAAATAATTTGGTGATTAAATGTTGGTTAAATCAAATATCCAATCACATTTTAGTTCATCAAATTAAGTATAATCATTCAAATTCAATGTCAATCATCCTAAATCAAGTCAATCACTTGCACATAAATTTCAAGTACAATCAATCAATCAATTTAATTTGTCACACCCCTCGTGGAGGCATGATAGATCGGATGAATGTTAACCAAACCTCCGTAACCTTGACTCAAATAAAAGGATGACCATGACTCTTAACCAACCAATGAATAAAACCAAGAATTTATAAAGTTAAAAGATAACATTAAAAGTTTGTTATTTGAAACAAATCACAACGTATTGAAAATTATGGTATAGGTTCCTTACAATATGGAACATGCCTTAACATACAATCCTGTCAACTCTTTTTATTACACAATAGACACACAAAGACACTAAGGAGCTCCGCTCTGTTCACATCCTCACCAAGACATATACTGGAATAATTACATCATACCAAATCTGACACCCACAATTTTAATGTGACTGCAACTTTCATCCTTTAACTTCAAGTCTGAGATCTTGGGGTTACCTTGTCGTACTCAATCGGCAAGTCACAAGCTTGGCGACACCAAGTACCGAACTCCTATTACTAAAAAAAAATCCACAAGAGAGGGGTGAGTCTTATAGACTCCGTGAGTGGAAAATCGTACCAAGAGGGTACTAGCATCACCCAACACAAACGTACAACATATATAACAACCTCATGTAACATTGTTCATACCTTACTTCACATTACACGTATACATTTTAATCGTTAATAATTCACAATTTCCATGATACACAGAATCACAAATTAATCAGAGCAATAATATCAAACAAAGTAACTAAAGGGCCAATAAGTAACCCAGACCAGCACAACATTATCACCCCCTACAGGGCATATACGCGCCTGCACAACAAATTGATCTCTGTACACAATCCATCCTACTAGGGCTCAATTAAAAAAAAAAAAAAAATTTATTAGAGTCAGAATCAGAATTTCTCATGATTTTAAATTGTAATATCCTAGTTGCACTTGGATTTTTAACATTCGGAATAAAAATCATTGCTCAGGAAAAAAAAAAAAATCTCATTTTTGGTTAGCCCTTATCAACCACAAACAATTTCAACCACAAATAATTTCAAACAAGCATGATTCAATTGACTCACTAAGATATTACACTAGCACATTTATTTAAATAGATATACAATTGAACATAATAATCTAGCCCCTAAAGGCAACAATTAATCACTCACTTGTAACCGATTCTATTTGTCACTCACACTTGCGTCCATGCGTCTTATCAAGTCCACATTAGAATCCGGAACTGAAATTCATATTCTCAAATAATATTTAGTTCACATACAGGATTGTTATAATTTTTTAATTACTAAGCTTCTATCTCAACTTGTATAGGTTTCTTTATGAAGGTTTCCTATGAAGCTATTACATGTCAAGTAATATGAATTATACTTTATGTGATAAGGTTCATAGTGAAGAGACATTTTAAATGTCTTGACAATGCATAGGGTAGAAGAAACCATTAGAAAAAATGGAAAGCACTTAATTAGTTAGATATGTTAAAACTATCCAACCTTAGGGGTTTGGACTAGTGTCCATTTTAACCGTCATATCTTTCTCTGAGAAATTCCAAATCAAGTTTCATAAAATTTATAAAATACTAGACACATGTATCTTTATATTGATATATCATTTGTAATTTTTGGATTTGTATATCAATACAGTTTATTCTTTGAAGTTGCATCCAATTCTACAAAACGCAGGATTTTGACAGCTTTGACCTTACCTTAGTTAATTGAACATAACTTCCTCTAGGAAAAACAAAATTTGATTCCGTTTATTGGGTTTATTAAAAGATAAGTGTATATATCTTTATTATTTAGAAACTTTTTCTATAATCTGTCATGAATCCACTCAATTTCTTACATGAATAAAAAATAAGGCATTATGAATCCTGCCTGACCTAGCCGAAGTCTAATACCTATAACTCATATAATATTTGGAATCAAGCTACAAAATTTTGTATACAATATTTCAAGACCATAAGATACATTTTATCTTTTGAACTCTTAATTTAATTCACCCCGAAGGCATCCGAACTATAAGATTTCTTTCACCCACGGAATCTGCCCTGCATCCCTACAAAACCTTTCAACTTTCATTTTCTAACACTTTACCCACAACTAACACTCTTTTGTTCATACCCATCAACCCATAATATTAACCAACCATTATTTACTCTTACTTATAAACTTTTTCATTTATTAATTAATTTTTTTTTTTTTTACAGCTTAACATTAACCTAGTCCAATTTCATGTTTTGTAGTTCATTATTCAACAATGGAATCCTACATAAGTTAATTTCCATGTATACATATTAATATTTAGCTTCTACTAGCTATCGTATTAAATATCTAAAGGTAAGTTGTTTTCATAAGGATATGAGTATATATGTATTACTAGTTCAACATGAGCCTATAGTTTCCACTTTACTCATACTCAACACTTAATTCCAAAATTATCAACTATCAACAATCTTAAAGGAATTTAAAGGTTAAGCCAGAAAACTACCACACAACCAAGGGGCTGGTTGCAAACATATGGTGCTTTCACAGAAATTTAAAGGAAAAAAAAAAAAAAAAACTAGTAGTTCCTTGGCAATTTAAAATGCTAATAGCATATTCAATTTGCTAAATGCTTTGTAATTTCTTTATGCTTTGAGTGTGTTTTCCGCCTGATGACATGTTGAATAAAGCCCTAATTATATGCATGTATACACTAATTTACTGATTAATATCATTTTCATAAAAAACAAATCTAATTTCAAGTCCAAGTCAACCAATAAGGTGATGCACTTTAATTTACCTATATATATATATACAAATATCTTCTTATTTTAATTTATTTCATGAAAATTTATTATTTACGTAATTAGGATAATTTATGTATAACATCCTAAAATGTACGTTAGATTTTCGGGTTATGACACAGAATCACTGAAATCAAAATCACTGAATCTCTTTTTCAAATCCACCCACTATTATTTCCTTTCTTATTACTTTAGTTAAACTCTTATTTGATTTATCAATAAAATTTATGCAATTAAATTTTTAAGCTTTATTTCACCCAAATAAGGTGGTAAAAATTACAATAAATTTTTTACGGAGGTTTTAAAGTGTACATGAACATTCCAAAGTGCATACTAAAATATCGAGTTATAATAGTTCAATCATGTCTAATCAACTAAATTTTGTTTACCAGTATATCTCCTATAAAGGACTAACATTAATTTTGAAAAATTGAGACAAAAAACTTAAATCACAAAAACTCTTATAACTCTCTAATTTTTCTTTCTAAAACAACTAAAATTTAAGCAAGCAACATCCAAATTCCAGCTATCAATCACAACAATAATGTATTACATGTTCCTACGTATTTTTTTTGGTCCTTTTTTAGGGTCCCATGTGAATGTAAAATGCCCAAAGCATGCAAATCATTTTGTTATTCTTTAATCATGAAGAACTTAAAGGTTTTTCAGATGTTATTTTAAGGACAACGTGGTTAATGAATTTGGCATAAGCTGTATCCATCCAACATGAATTTGGCTTAAGCTTATTCTGGTGCCATGTGGGACGTACTTAATTACTCTGGGCTCAAAGCATCAGCTCGACGACAACGATAACTTCTTCTAGTTCGCCAATTCTTTCGACCTTGCCCCATACATACCATGCATACTTCACCAAAGGGTCTTAAAAGTGGTCCTTAATTCACATTATCTCTATTTTTGATTAGGAGTTTTAAAATTTTATTTATATTCTTTCTCTTTGACTTCAGTTGAATATTATTTTTCATAATTTAATATTTAAAAAAAATTATCATTAGTTTTCAAGAATATTTACCTTCAAGGTAGAATTACCATTTTTCATTTTGTGTGAAGATCAAATCTTAACTTCTAGTTTCTTCCTCAACACGGATGTAAATAATGAGGTTTTCCAATGTTCTTTCCTTTTTGCTAATTGTGACGTATTTTTTTTTTTTTAAAACAACTCATAATTTATGAATTTAATAAATCACTCAAAAAAAAATTCATTTATTTTATTTTATTGAAATAGAACAACAATCTCCCACTTATTTCAGTAAAATAATAAAAATTATTTTATATAATATTAGACAAAAATAGACTACCTTAATGAAAGTAACATTGTGATGTGGAATAGGTATATATCCATAAGTTAGAATTTAATAAATCACCTTGAGATGAGACCTGAAAATCCTGATCTACACATCTAAACTAGAAACACTCATATCTAAATAGAAAATACAAAATCACCCTAAGATGAGCTAGTGGTGTATAGTACTGCTGACAAGCTGTCGGCAATAGCTAATTGTGACCGCGTCCTATCCATAACCCTTAAAAAATCCTTAAATAATTGTTGACAGGGTTGTATGAAGCACTTGTATCTTGTTATCTTTAAGCAAATAGAGCCACCACAGAAGTTGCTCAACCTAGTGTAGAACTTTGATATGAAGCACTTGTAATAGTAGTAGAATTTTGTAACCTTCAAGAAATTGAAAGTTTAAAATAAAATAAATGTAAATAAAAATAGAAATTATATAAAAGCTAATTAAACATGAGTTTAATAGCTTATGTTATAAATTCAAATATTGATATTATAACAATTCTATAGATGCTTAATTTTAAACCCTGCCGCTCAAAATCTTTCTTTAAATTTTTGAAATTCACACAAATTTATGATTTTAATAAATCATCCAATATATTTTCTTTATTTTATTTTTATTGAATAGAACAACAAAAATGTATGGAGCTAATGAAAAAAAGGAAAAAGAAGAATAGTTTAAGTATATTTTGCTAAAGTGATTAAAATGATGAAGTATATGTGTTAAGAGTCATTAGAACTTGATAGTATGGGAAAATTGGTTTTCTTTGTAAATTTTCTTCTGTTAGTACGCGTATTCCTAGATATACTTACATGATGATTGGAAAATTACCAAATTAAATGTTTTGTTCACGTTTAATCCATTTGAGGCTAGGCGGTCAGACACAGTCTGATCTAGAGAAAAAATTACACAATGTCTTTCCAATAAGAAAAAAGACAAAAACATAGATTTCTACCCCTTTCTGCAATCTAATAAGTAATTATTCAATATGGGGTTGTTGAATAAGGAAACTAATCTATTTTTAAATATTTTTTTATAATATTCTTATTCATGTTACTAAATTGAAAATGCAATGCATAATCATACATAATCTCAAATCTTTTTGTAAAACCCCAATTAGCTCAATTGGACCAAGCAACTTGACGAACCAACCGACTGCACCACATGACGTTGATAGCTTAACACACACTTTCCATGGGATATTACATTAGCTAGCGTATATAAATAGTGAGTGCGAGGTAGTCTTAATTCATACACCCATCTCTTGATATCTAACCATTTTCAAGAGCAATGGATAACATTGGGTCTTCCTCAGCAGAAACACAAACCTTCTATTTTGCTTTGATTCTTGTAGTACTTACCAGCTTCTTGTTCCTCAAAAGATTCCTCTCATATCCCCAGAATGTGGAATCAATGAGACCACGTTTACCTCCTGGTCCAAAACCTTGGCCTATAGTTGGAAATCTCCCAGAAATGCTTAGAAACAAGCCTGCATTCCGGTGGATACACAAGCTCATGAAAGATATGAACACCGAAATTGCATGTATCCGTCTAGGGAATGTTCATGTCATTCCTGTCACTAGCCCAGAATTGAGTCGAGAATTCTTGAAAAATCAAGATTCTGTTTTCGCCTCGAGACCAACAATCATGGCTGCCGATTTCATCTCAAAGGGATACTTAACTACTGCCCTGGGGCCTTACGGAGAACAATGGAAGAAAATGAAGAAAATTCTTATCACTGATATACTTTCCACTCGTAGTCATAAATGGCTTCATGACAATAGGATTGAAGAGGCCGATAACATTGTTCGTTATGTCTACAACCAATGCGATGACAAAGATAAAGGTGTTGTTGTTGATGTTAGGTTTGTTTCTCAACACTACTGTGGAAATGTGATGAGGAGGGTGTGTTTCAATAAGAGGTTTTTCGGAAATGGGATGAAGGATGGGGGGCCTAGTCATGAAGAAATAGAACATGTATATGCAATTTTCACAATGCTAAAATTCATCTATGCCTTCTGTATTTCTGATTATATTCCATTGGGCTGATGGCCATAAGAATATAGTAAAGAAGGCTGTTCGGAAGGTAAACCAGTATCATAATCCAGTGATTGAAGAAAGGATTCAACAATGGAAGGATGGAAGAAAAAAAGATGTGGAAGACTTCCTTGATGTTTTTATTACTTTGAAGGATGCCTGTAATAACTCAATACTGACGCCAGAAGAAATCAAAGCTCAGATTACAGTAAGACTCCTTAGCTATTATAATTTTGTTTTCCACATATAATATATGTACATGCATAGGAACTCACAAATCATACACTTGAAATTTAAGAGCTATTATTTGATCCGTGCTGATTCATGAAGTTCAATTAATTAAAATTATGTGTAGTTATCGAGTATGTTTGTGGCATATGATACTATTTATTTCGCTATAAAAGAGACTGAATAATCGATAGTGAGAAATGTTAATTCTTTGTCATATGTGATAGTTAATTTTACTCTGGGATATTTTGTTTCTTCCACTTAAATATGTCTATTGTTTTCAATTTTTCATATTTCATGTGTGATTTTGGCAGGAAATATTCATAGCAGGTGTGGATAATCCATCAAATGCATTTGAATGGGCACTTGCAGAAATGATAAATCATCCTCAGATTCTTAAGAAAGCAATAGAAGAATTGGACAGTGTGGTTGGAAAAGAGAGACAAGTCCAAGAATCTGACTTGAACAAGCTTGACTATGTCAAGGCTTGTGCAAGAGAAGCATTTCGTCTCCACCCAGTTGTTTCTTTCAATGTTCCTCATGTTGCCATGGATGATACAACTGTAGCCAATTACATCATCCCGAAAGGTAGCCATGTCTTGATCAGTCTACAGGGTCTCGGTCGAAATCCAAGAATTTGGGATGAACCAGTGAAATTCAAACCAGAACGTCATCTAATGGAAAAAGATATCGATTTAACTTTAACTGATTCAGAATTACGCCTCTTGTCGTTTAGTACCGGAAAACGTGGATGTCCGGGTGTGTTGCTTGGAACTTATATGACTGTCATGTTGTTTGCAAGGCTTCTCCATGGATTTACTTGGAGTGTACCACCAAATGAGACCAGCATAGATCTTATTGAGTCAAAGAATGACATTATGCTCGCAAAACCGTTGCATGCACTTGCAAAGCCAAGGTTACCAGCAAAAGTTTATCAAGGGTGAAATAATATTGGTTCAAGGATATGTTATATATTAGCATATCATATAACCATCTGGTTTTCGTCAACTCTAATTATGTGTATTTCGATTTTATAGCTATCAGTGATTAGGATGCATGCTCAAGACTTATTAGAGCTCTCTGATCTGACCTGAGAGCTGTAGCATAAATAAGTGTTTTTAAATAAAATTGTTATGTTTAACTAATGGTTGTTCAATGATGAAACATATTTAATGTTAATTGTCTCACATTCCAAAATAAAAAGAAAACGAGTTTAAATGTTCAAATGACTTTATATTGATGATACTCTAATTAAGAGCCTACTAGCTATGTCAATTTGTACCCACTGGACACATAATAGTATGTCTATAAAAATAAACTATTTATTTAGGTCAATTACAATTTATCCCCATAAACTATTACTTGTTTCGCTATAGTATCTATAAACTATCGAATTACACATAACTCTCTTATTTGACTCATAATTGATAAATAACACCTAATTATTCAAATTAGTTATTAAAAGTAACATTAACTCAAAATACGCTAAACTATCCTAGTTATAAGTTTTTCTTTTATGTTTTTCACTTTTTATCTCTTATTTCTTATTTTATCTTTTTTATCAAATGAACTCTTCATATTTATCTAATTTTAACATATTGTTTAATAATTGTAATACAATAATAAGAAAAAAACTTTGATAAATATATTATTATTGAAACGAAAATTAAAACAATAACTTATATGATTTCTACAAATGCAAAAATAATATTAGCAAATATATTGATAGTTGTAATATTATGATAAGAAAATAAAGATTATAAAGGATTCAACTATTGTCTATGTTTGCTAAAATTGAATCAATATAAAGATTTTAATTTCAAATGAAAAAAACCAAAAAAGATGTTGAAAGGCAACGGCAAAAAAAAAAAAAAAAAAACCTTATAATAAAGGTAATTTAGTCTTTTTGAGTTAATTTGTTATGTGCCTAATTTGATAATGTATGAAAGATAATGCAAAATGAATGTTCATGGCAGTAAAGTGTCATTGACCATATTTATTTTCTTAAAATGAACAGTATGTGAGCCATTATGTTTTTGTAGGCATACTATATCATGTGCCTAATGAGTACATAATAGATAAACCAAGTATAATAATATTGTTTCAGTTATCAATTCAATTTTTTCATTCTTCTTATCAATTTAATCCATTAATATTTAGAATTTTAGAATATTTTTTTTACTATTATATCATAGTTTCAAGAAAAAATGCGTTAAGTTCCATGGTTTCAAAATTATTCACTTAAATAATGTTTCACATTGAATTTGTGTCCTTGAAGATACAAATTCAACTTGCTAGATTGGTAGCAAAAGGCTACACTCAGGTCTATGGTGTGGATTATTCAAAAACTTTCTCTCCCGTAGTTAAAATTACATCTGTCAAGGTATTTATATCTCTAGCTGCTATTTTTGATTGGCCACTCTATCAATTGGACATCAAAAATGTTTTCTTACATGGTGACCTTGATGAAGAAGTCTTTATGGAGCAACCACCTGGTTTTATTGCTCAGGGGTGTCCGGTATGGTGTGTCGATTGAAAAAGTCTCTATATGGCTTAAAGCAATCTCCTAGAGCTTGGTTTGGTAGATTCAATGAAGTTGTTCTTAGTTTTGGCCTTCAGAGGTCTACTGTTGATCACTCAATTTTCTATAAACATACACCTAATGGCAGAATTCTGTTAATTGTATATGCGGATGATATTGTGATTACAGGTGATAATAATCATAGGATTCGGCAATTGAAATCATTCCTACAGTCTAAGTTTCAAACTAAAGACTTAGGACAGCTAAAATACTTCTTGGGCATTGAGGTTGCAAGATCATAATTGGGTATTTGCCTTTCTCAAAGAAAGTATTATCTAGATGTCTTGAGTGATATAGGTATGTTGGATTCCAAACCTGTAGATACTCCTATGGATCCCAACACTAAACTTGTACCAGATGAGAGGGAGCTATTGACAAATCCTGAGCAATATAGACATCTTGTTGGTAAGCTGAATTATCTCACAGTCACTAGACCAGATATTGCTTTTGCAACTAGTATGGTTAGCCAATTTCTTTCTTAGCCTCGAACATCTTATTGGAATGCTGTTATTCGTATCCTAAGATACCTTAAAACTACACACGGAAAGGGATTATTATATAAGAATCATGGACACACTCTAGTTCGAGGACATGGTCGTGGTTATACATTAGTCCATAAACATAATTCTACTCTAGTTTAAGGTTATAGCTATGCTGATTGGGCAGGCTCTCAATTTGACGGAAGATCAACTACAGGATACTGTATATTTCTGGGTGGAAATCTTGTTTCATGGAAAAGCAAAAAGTAGATTGTTATTGCAAGATCCAGTGCTGAATATGAATATAGGGTCATGACTTATACCACTGCTGAGTTAGTTTGGCTGAAAAATCTATTAGACGAACTTGGATTTCAGCACTCACAGCCTATGGAGTTAGTATGTGATAATCAAGCTGCATTACATATTGCATCAAATCCAGTCTTTCATGAACGAACAAAACTTATAAAAGTTGACTGTCATTTCGTTTGTGAGAAACTTATAGATAATACAATCAAGACTACATATGCAAAATCAAAAGATCAGTTAGCAAACTTATTCACAAAATCTTTGGCAGGAAACCGACTGCGATATCTATGCAACAAAATTGAAACATATAATCTTTATGCTCCAGCTTGAGGGGAAGTGTTAAAGTAGATAGCTTAATTAGTGGGTCAAATTTCCATATTTATAGTTTCCTTATTTATGTGTAATTTCTATTACGTATTTGGTTGATATTTAGTCTAGATTCACTAGGTTAGGTAAACACTTTAGCCTATAAATAGAGGCTCCCTCTTGTACATTTATAATCATCTGAATATACATTCTTCTTATATTCAACATATTCCAATATACCTCTAAATATAAACAACTTTACTCAATTACACATGTGAATCTAGTAACCAAAGACCACGTAATCCACTCACAAAGCTGAAGGATGTGATTCGTTTTTTCGGCTAATGTTTGATAGTGTCGATATATTTTTGGCATGACCCAGAGATGAAAATCATAAATTTATATATTGTTTAGAATAATCATTTCAAAATAAAATTATATGATTCTTAATTAATTATTTAACTAATAAAATTTATTTATGTCAACCTTTATACATACGATAACAGTTAAATTCTTCTAAGCATCTTGTTAAATACTTAGGATGCACATTTCTTCCTAATTCATGTATATAAGTTCATATACATATATATACCTCCTAACACAATTAACATAATTTCATAAATCTTAAAATTACTCATGTCCCTATTGTTGAACTAAACTTAATTTAATTACTTAAAGTTACTCAAAAGTCTAAATTATACACTCTCATCGTGAATATGATTAAATTATAAATTACCTTATCCTAATTCATATGCTCATCATTTTTATTTCTTATTTTACTTAACTTTTACTCACATCTCAAATTGAATCATCTAAACCTTAACTTAACTCAATAACTATCAAAAATCTAATGCACATAAAACAAATAAACTAATGGAACACCTAAAGACTATACTCGGCTACCTAAATTCAATGTATAGTCAACTTGTTACAATTTCCTTACCCTTACAACCTCACCACCGGCTGACCTAGAGACATAGACTTAAAACAAGGAAAGCAAGCTTGAACCCGGTTGTTATAACCTTTAACTCCCACGGCTGCCTCTTGAACAAGACACGCCCAAGTTCTCACATCAACGCACACACAAAAACACTAGGCTGCCTTGCACTTTGAAGGACTGCCAAGGGTTTTAAGGAAAGGAAAAGAGGCTATTACAAGCTCAAAACTCACCTTACAACCCATCTAACATAGGGCAACAGCAAGGTAGTAGCACACAGTACCTTTCAGCTACAAATAGCCTACATACAGCCGACTCCCACTTAGTTTACACCAAGAAACAAAGAAAAGAATGCCAAGGAAAGACTTAACCTTACAGCCATAAGACAGGGTCATTGAAACACTTCTGTGGCTGCTACTAGTTGAAGTTTTTGAGCACAAGAAAAGTAGACCAACGGCAAGGGAAAGAAAAGCAACTCCCTTGCTTTGGAGGGAATCAAACGGCTGCAACAATAAGAATTTTACATAGCAGTTTGAAAGCAACGGAAACAGGGGATGAAACTCTCCTAAATAGAACATAGCAAGGATAGAAAATTGAAAAGAAAAGAGATAAGTCGGAGGAAAAAGTGGGAGGGAAAAAAAAAAAAAAACAATAATGATACAATATAAAATTATGGTCAAAATTTATTTAAGACTTGTGGTGGTAATTTATTATATATATATATATATATATATATTGTTTTCTTGTTTACCTTCTTTTTATTTACACATGTTACACACATCAATATATACAAGTTAATTTTAAATTATTAAATTAATCAATGATATGGTAAAAATTAATTTCTTATTGACATATATATAAATATATATATATTTATATATTTATTTATTTATTTTAAATTCTAATTTGCAAACACTTTTATTTACTTAGTCACACAAGTTATATATGAACATTCTAAAATGAATGTTAAACTACTGGTTATAACAAGTTGTGAACAACAAATTGGTGTCTGAAGTAACAGACAAGAAAGCGTGTATAAAAATAACAACTCTATTATATTTGTAAAAAGATGATACAACCTCTAAATTAATATTCTTTATATGAAAAGAATAAAATCCTTTGATTCAAACTCCTTGGAAGCTTTGTTTGATCCATGTGCTATGTCATTTGATCCCAGATAAATTGATGAAACTCTTTCAAAATGATCTTGTGGTCTCTGCCGGCACTGGGCTTGATCGTAGGAATTTGTGAGTTACTTAAATCTATGTTGTTTGAGAGAGAAAAACAAATGAGTTTCAAGAGGTTTTATTCCTTGAGTTTTTTATGATGGTGAATTTGGTAATACTTTTTAAAAGGGTGTTATGTCTTTTTAAAATTTACAACACCTAAAAATTGTTTTGATTAATTTTTTTAGAGGTGCTTCTTTTACTATTTTCAAAAGGTCAAGAGTGCTTTAAAAAGCACCCAAGTGATGCCCGTAAAAACTAACTGTGACTTTTCAAAGTTAAAACTACAAAAATTACCTTATTAATTTTAAAAAAAAATCTTAAATATATCCTTTTTTATTTTAAACCATCAAATAAAAATTAATCAATATTAATAAAGTCTAGTTTTTTCATTTTATATATCTGCTTATGATTTGTTTTACTAAATACCTAGTTTATTGCTTTTACTACCCACATCAATTTTTATAAAAGGTTTACCAAATAGAACTGTTGTGGCTTTTTTACAGCTACTTTGTTGCAGCATAAAAGTCACAACATTACCAACACAGCCTTAATTTCACTAAAAAAAATAAAAATAAAATAAATAAAGGAGTTAATGATTATAAGCATGTGACGGGTGTTCATGATTTGATTCAATCTAATTGATTTGGATTGAAAATATTGTTGCTTAAATTGGATTTGTCTGAATTTTTCTAGTAATGTTATTAGATTATGTCACATCTTTCATTGAGGTATGACTGGTTGGAGGATTGGATAACCAACCCTCCATAACCCTGACTCCAAAACAAATAAACAAATATAACTATTGACTAAACCAATGCATAAAAGTAAACTTTTTAAAATAGAAGTTAACTGTAAAAGTTTGTTTACTAAAACATATAACAATTTATTAAAAATTTAGGTAGAAATTCCCTGTAATACGAAACATGCCCAAAATACAAACATATAAATTCATGGTTACATTCAACCAGGTAACAACAAAGACAATATAACCAAGGAGCTTCGCTTCATTAATAGTAACAAATTTTCTTTTTAACAAACAAATCATAATAACCCAACATCCTAATTATGACTGCAAATTTTCATGATTTGGCTTCAAGTATGAGATTTCGAAGAAAATACCTTACTGTCAAATACTAGGTAAGCCCAGTATCGGTAGTTGAAGTCCTTTGAGATCCTGTTACTAAAAATAAAATAAAAAATCAACATAAGAGTGATGAGTCTTGTGGACTCAGTGAGTGGAAAAAACGTAACACTTATATATAATATATAGTCAATTAATATCAACATATCATAAATTTTAAAACAACTAAGGTTGCATGTAAGCAATTACAGAAAGCATAAAACTTAACAAGCACAGTTCAAATAGTACTCTGTATAATCCAATCAAAACAATCAAAGCTATCATAGCAAACATAAAGAGTCAATAGAGTAACTATGATCCGCATAACAGATATCTCTCCCAACTAAGCATTTTGAGTCGGCATAACAAACTAATTCTTCGTACACAATCTATCCCACTGGGACTGAGTATTCAATATTTTTAAAACACTTATCAAAATCAGAATATCAGTACTCAGATTCTATTTTGGAAGTAAAAATTATTTCGAAAAAAAAACACTTTTATTAGCCTTTGTCAATCACAAAAAATTTCAATCATCAAACATAATTTAAATAACTCAATAAAACTCTATATATGTTTTTTTTTTTTTCCATATAACATATCTATTCAAATACACATAACAATCTAGCAATCAAAGAACACGTAATCTACTCACCATTTATCGATCTTACTCGTTACTCCCTCTTGCGTTCACTCGCATCATTGGCTCAATCACAAGTTCCAGAGCTATAATTAAATTTTTCAACTATTGCTTAGTTTGTCCTTTTTATAAGTTATAACCTATTAACTATGAAAACCTATAGATGCTAAGTTTTATGCATATATTTATGGTTAACCTCTCTTAGAGCATCCTGATTCCATAACAACTAGTTCTATTCTATTTCCTTATTAAGCAAGTTTGACATCCTTATAAGAAAAGAAAGGGTTGTAAAGAAGATGAATTAGATGAACATGTAATGCAAGTAGCCAAAAGACCATGAAAGCTTAGGCTTAAAGATCAGACAAAGTGAAAAAAAAAAAAAAAAAAAAAAAACAACAACACTTGTACTTGATTTACAATAGGAACCTGACTATAATATTCTAATTGTTTTATGTTAAATATCTACATGTAAGTTATCAAATACTTTTATTGTAATAGTTAAGTTGAATTTTAGAGGTCTTTTAGTGATGCACGGAATTGTAAACCTGTATAAACTAAAATCATTGTTGTGTGCTTTATTTTAGTATGACTGGGTCTTCTTATGTTATTACTTTTCCTTTTCCCATGCCATAATCTTCTTTGTTATTTGATTTCAGTTAAAAGTTTTACTAATTAATTTTTTTATTGTAGGATCATGAAACCCTTAGAGAATTTAGAAATCGTTACATGATCATTACTAACTCTTATAGTACTTTAACATTCCATTTAATTTATTTTTTATCATCAATCAGTTTATGAACTATAATTTCTCTATCTATTTGTAAAAAACAACTAACACTATGCAAGATGCCTATGTAACTCTAATTTCCAGCCTTTAACATACTTGATTTCATTTTTAGAAAATATTAGGAACTACTACTTCTAAAACCCAATATAACAAATCTTTGATTTTCCTCAAAACTAAAATAACACAAAAGTCCACATCTGAAGCAAGAGTAATGACAGAAGCTAACATTTATCTGTTGTAGCTATTCTTATTTCTCAAATCATTTCAGCTTTTCTTTCTTAAGGGTAATGAACATAAAGAGAGCTAAAAAAATCTAGGCTATAGTCTAGTATATTTTTAATTGCAATCATTTTTACGATAAAAATTAGGTGCACACCTATATACGATTTCAAACCAACAATTTCAAAGCTTTAAGCTGTCATCATCTCAATACTTTTTTCTTTTTCTATATGGTTATTTTACTTATATATCTTAAATATAACAACTAAAGATATATTACTCTATCGTTCAAATAAAGACTACTTCAATAAATAAAGTAAATCCAAATTGATAATACTTAATTGACATTACAAATATATACATCGGCACATAATTCAATAATAGACAAAATTAATGTCAACCATTAACTAAGATATTTCCATAAATAAAACAAGCAACAATGTGTTGAATACTTGAATAATTTATTAATATGAAAGGACCTAATTGGTACCATAAACAATTGACTGTTCTGACAAACTAAAGAAATCATTGTTATTGCAACAGTTAGCATGAGTGAGACTACTCCTAAATACCAACTTTAGGCAGTCTAAAGGAACTACAACAATATATCATTAATATAAAGTGTTTGCCTCTAAATGCTCACATTTGGAAGAGTACTAGCTTTGAAAAAGAGCAGGAATTAGATTTTATTTTTGATAGAAAAAGAAACATGAGGTAGATTGTAGATCCATTTAATTCATTTTGCTTTGATGCAATTGGAACCTAATATACCCAGAGAGATCTTTAATCCCTAAATTGTAAGCCTCATGAGTTAAAGATCAAGATACTTGCTTTCATAACTGACTAATATCAACAATCTAACCTTTTCCCTCTCAAAACATGAGAAGTACAATCGAGAAAAACAGGAGCCTCATCTTTACTTAAGTTCTCCATAAACAGTAGACTGCCACTGGAGGTTGAAAACCATGAGATTTTACCAGAAATTATCTCCAATCCCTTCGCGCCCTCGAGCCAAAATGCTTTTGCCCAGAAATTGTCTACATTACCTTCTGATGTCACATGCACGCACTCAATAGCAATATGTTTTTGGCCACTCTCACAAGATTCAAACCAAGCAAAGACAAGGATAAAGCAAGAGAAAAGCAAAGAAATATGATACAGGAAAACCCAATGCACCAATGACAAGAAGAAAGGGTCTCGCCAAATCAAGGAAGGATAAGAAAGTAGAAAAATCTAGAACGTAAGAAGCAACTAGAACCGGCCAAAAAATGAAGAATAAAAAGGAGGATAAAGAAAATAAAAAGAAAAGAAAGGTGATAAGGTCAAAGTCAAGGGATAAAATGTGTGATACAAGATTTTTGTATTATGTATATTAAATGTGTTGTGATCTTCATTCTTGCTTCAAGTATGTACATATACTCTTTATAAATGTTTACTATCTTATTTTATTTATACATTCATTTCACTTATAGACCAAGTTTTAAATTAATTATGTATATTTATATAGGTATAATGTTTGTTTATTTTATATACTTATATTCATTTTATTTTACTTTTTACGATAAACGATTTAACCAAATTATTCTAGTTTCATGTTTCAATATTGGATTATATATGTTCAATTGTTTTATTATTTATTTTACAACAAAAAAATTATAATTTAAGTTTAAAACTCAACTCTACAATATCGAGTTTTAAAGGTTATGAAAATCTTCCTTCCCCTTAAAAGAAATTTGTCCAAAGAATTTCAAAAGAATTGTCATGAATATATCATTTACCTAGATCAAATATAGATATTGTTGTCTCATAGCAACTTCGATTTCCCACGTGGTTTCTTGTTTATTATGATATTGTCAAATAATTTTCACCAAAGGAATGATGTTTAATTGAAGTTTACAGACTTGCCTATTTATAAATGCCACTAGTTATTCCTCACATGTTAGGTCCTTTTCCACTTTTACTCCCTACATTCGTAACACATGAAACTTTTCCAATACCAAATGTACATTGCCTATTTATAATCCGATTCCCTTGAAAACGAAGTCAACCTCTTAGAAACATTAAACTCAATACTTTTATCAATACACTCCACTAAGCTTCTGCTATGCCATTTTGATAGTTAAACACCTAAATTCCAATCCATGCTTAGAATCATATCATATTTCAATTTATTCAACATTAAAAAAAAAATTCTATAACTCTCGGACTTAACCTTTAATTCGGCATCAAAACATACCCAAGTTTACTACGGAAAGTATCGTAAAATATTGTATATTTCTCCATATTTGAAGGACTTATATTAAGGCTACTGTTGCTGAACTAAGATTTCAACGAAGTCACCTATAATCTTCCACAACATAAATTTCTTGTTAAAGGAACCTAAAGATTGGTAGACTCCCAATCGAAGCCAATATTCTATTATCTCACATAACTCACAACACGATGATAGGTAAACGACCACTACGCGTCATTATGTCTAAACAAACACAAACGAATTCAATGCATATTTATTATATAAGGCCAAAGATGATACGTTAGAGAATCACAACTTAAAATTTCAAGATGAATTAGAACATGTCACTAAATCTATATACGCCTTGGGTAACGTACACAAACAAGGTAACAACGTCTCACATTTACAATCACTGACCTCTAAATCCAAGCTCTGATACTAACTAGTCACACTCCTCACAAAGGCATGATTAACCTAAAGATTGGGTAACTAACTTCTGTAACCCTGACTCCAAAACAAAGAAACAAATACGACTATTGACTAAACCAATGCATAAAAGTAAACTTTATAAAACAAAAGTTAACTGTAAAAATTTGTTCATTGAAACATACAATAATTTACTAAATTTTTTTGCAGAGATTCCTTGTAATACGAAACATGCCCAAATTACAAACATGTAAATTTCTGCTTACATTCAACCAAGCAATAACAAAGACGATATAACCAAGGCCTCTGCTCTATTAATATCATAAATAGTAAGAAATTGACTTTTATAAAATGAAATCATAATAACACAAAACCCTAATTCTGACTGTAAATTTTCATTCTTTGGTTTCTAGTATGAGATCTGAAGAAAATACCTTGCTACCAAATACTAGGCAAGCCCAGTATCGGAAGTTGATGTCCTTTGAGATCCTATTATTAAAAAAAATATCAACAAAAGAATGGTAAGTCCTACGGACTCAATGAGTAGAAAAAACGTACCCGAAGAGTACTAACATCACTCAACACATATATATAATACATACTCAATTAATATCAATGTATCATAAATTTTAAAACAGCTAAGGTTACACTTACGTAATTACGGAAAACATAAAACTTAACAAGCACAATTCACGTAGTAATTTATACAATCCAATTAAAATGATCAAAGCAATTAATGTAAAGACAAAGGGCTAAGAGAATAACTTTGTCCCACATAATAAATATCTCCCCTCATTAGGCATTTCGCGCCTGCACAACAAATTAATTCTCCATACACAATCCATCCCACCAGGATTGAGTACTTAATCTTTTTAAAACACTTATCAGAATCAAAATATCTCAAAATATCCTAAGAGCACTTGGATTCTATTTCGAAAAGAAAACACTTTCATTGGCACTTATCAAACATAAACAATTTCAATCATCAAACTTAATTCAAATAACTCAATGAAACTCTACACATGGTTATTTTTTCATATAACACATCTATTGAAATACATATAATAATCTAGCAACCAAAGAGCACGTAATTCACTCACTATTTACCAATCTTACTCGTTACTCCCTTTTGCGTTCATGTGCGTCATTGGCTCAACTACAAATTCTAGAGCTACAATTAAATCTTTCAACTATTGCTTAGTTTGTCCATTTTATAAGTTCTCAACTTAACTCAACTCAACTAAGCCTTAAAATCCCAAACTAGTTAGGGTCGGCTATATGAATCCTTTTCCTCCATTCGCATCGATCTGAGACAACATTTTCATTAATCTCTAGCACAACCATATCTTTCTTGATGATTGCCCCCTATGTAAGTTTCGGTCTCCTCTTTCCCCATCTAACACTTGGCACCTGAACCAAGTCACCTTGCTTAACTACTACGTCCATTGGCCGACGTTGGATGTTCCAAACCAACGTAGACGATTCTCCCTTATTTTCTCCTTAATAGGTGCTACTTCCACCTTCTTACGAATCTCCTTATTCCTTATTCTATCCTTTCTTGCATGTCCTGTCAGCCATCTCAACATTCTCATTTCGGCTACTCCAATCTTATGCGAATGTTGCTTCTTAACTGCCCAACATTTGGTAACATACAACATAGCTGGTCTTACTACCGACTTATAAAATTTTCCTTTCAATCTATTCAGGATTTTAGGATCACATAAAACTCCTTAAGCACTCCGCCACTTCACCCACCCTGCCTTGATCCTATGGTTTACATCGTGCTCAATTATACCATCTTTTTGTATAAATGACCCTAAATACTTAAACACATCCTTTTTAGGGATTGTCTGACCATCTAAAATTATATCATTTGGGCTTCCTTTAGTTTCACTGAAATTGTACTCCATATATTCAGTTTTTGTCCAACTCAATCTAAGGCCTTTAGATTCTAACGCGTTCCTCCACATTTCTAGTTTAGAATTTAAACCTTCCCTAGTTTCGTCTACCAACACGATATCATTGCAAACAACATGCACCATGGAGCCCTATCTTAAGTATTATAAGTAAGTTCATCCATGACTAAAGCAAATAGGTAAGGACTTAAGGATGAACCTTGGTGAACACCTATCATGATCGGGAACTCTCCAGTCATACCATCTACAGTCTGCACCTTAGTCATTACTCCCTCGTACATATCTTTAATAACTTCTACATATTTAGTTGGTACCTTCTTCTTCTTGAGTACCCACCACAATATTTGTTTTGGCACTTTATCATACGTTTTTTCTAAATCAATAAAGACCATGTGAAGATCCTTTTTCTTTTCTCTATATTTCTCCATTAATCTCCTAAGTAAAAAAATAGCCTCCATTATAGATCTTTCTGGCATAAAACCAAATTAATTCTCAGAAACTAAAGTCTCATTCCTAAGCCTACGCTCAATCACACTCTCCCACAGTTTCATTGTATGGCTAATAAGTTTTATTCTTCGATAATTTGAACAACTTTGAATATCTTCTTTATTCTTATAAATAGGAATCAACGTACTCTTCCTCTACTCATCGGGCATTTTCTTGGTTACTAAAATCTTGTTAAAAAGATTTGTAAGCCAGGTTACTCCAATATCTCCTAGGCATCTCCAAACTTCTATTAGAATATCATCTGGGCCCAATGCCTTATCATTCTTCATCTTATGCATACCTTCTTTAACCTCTTGTGCTCTAATCCAACGAACAAATCGATGGTTCATATCATCAAAGGTGTCATCAAGGTCTTCAAAATCACCCCCTGACTCTTCATTAAATAAAGTGTCAAAATAAGTTTGCCATATCTCATTAATCTCGTATTCTTTAACTAAAACCCTATTAGCCTCATCCTTAATGCACTTAATAAGATTTAAGTCTTTAGTTCGTCTTTTCCTTTGCTTGGCAATCCTATAAATATCATTCTCTCCATCATTTGTCTCTAACTTTTGGTAAAGTCCTTCGCAAGCCTTGCCTCTGGCTTCCCTAACCGCTTTCTTAGCATCTTTTCTAGCTTGTCTAAAACATTTATAATTACTTCATTTCTACACTTGTGTAATCTTTTATAACACTCTTTTTTAACTTTAATAGATTGTTGAAATTCTTCATTCCACCACCATATCTCCTTAGTCGGAGGTCCACGTCCTCTACTTTCTTCTAACTCCTCTCTAGCAGTATTCCTGATACGACTCGCCATCTCATCCCAAATTATGTTAAGCTTACCCTCCACCCTCCAAGGATCACCCTATAACATTTTATCTTTTAAAAGAGCCATCTTCCCTCCATTCAAATTCTACCATGTAGTCTTAATACACTTATTACTTTTATGCTTTTGCTTCCGCCGCTTGACACCAACATCCACAACCATAAGTTTGTGCTGAGACACTAAACACTCACCAAGTATAACTTTACAATCCTTACAAACCGCTCTATCAACCTTCCTAGTCAGAACAAAATCTATTTGGCTTTTATTCGACTGCTACTAAAGGTGACTAAGTGCGACTCTTGTTTCTTAAAAAACTTGTTAGCTAAAATCAAGTCATACGCAACTACAAAATTTAAAATAGATTCTCCACCCTCATTCCTAACTTCATAACCATATCCTCCATGTACGCTCTCAAAACCCTCGTTAGTACTTCCTACATGACTGTTCAAATCGGCACCAATAAACAGTTTCTCACCTAACGGTACTCCTTAGACTATCTCCTCTAAGTCATTCGAAAAAGCCTTCTAAATAGATTCTTCTAATCCTATTTGTGGAGCATAGGCGCTAATGATATTAAAGGCCTTCTCGTCAATCATCAATTTCACTAAAATTATTCTATTACTTTTCCTCTTGATTTCAATAATCTTGTCCTTTAAATTTCCATCTATAATAATTTCCACTCCATTCCTATTTTTAGTCTTATCGGTATACCACTTTTTGAATCATGTTCTTTCTATCTCCTTAGCCTTTTCTCCTATCCACTTAGTTTCTTGCAGACAAGCAATATTAATCCTCCTTCTACTTATAGTATCTACAAGCTTTCTCAATTTACCAGTAAGAGTCCCTATGTTTCAAGTAGCTATGCGAATCTTATCCTGGATTAGCTTCTTTACCCGCACCCGCCCTAGATGCGAGAACCCTTGCTCATTTTGCACCACACCCAAGCGCCCATGTGGCATGCCACTAAGGATGTGATGACCCAACCCTTGCTCATTTCTTACTACACCCGGGATCCAATGCAGCGTGTCGCTAAGAGGGTTACGCCCCAACGAATATTCGGTAGGATTCATCGTCATAGGGTTTGACTAGTTTTATGCTGACCGTCAACCTATCGCAACCCTCCTCCTTTATCCGGGCTTGGGACTGACAGAGTAACCTTTGGCGGAGTTGTCCATTTTATAAGTTATAACCTTTTAATTACGAAAACCTATAGATGCTAAATTTTATGCATATATTTACAGTTAACCTTTCTTATAGCATCCTGATTCCAGAATAACTCGTCCTTTTCTATTTCCTCATTAAGCAACTTTGACATCCTTAGAAGAAAAAGAAATGGTTGCAGAAAAGATGAATTAGATGAACATGTATCTACAGAAAAGTTCTCAGATACTTTTATCATAATTAGTTAAGTTGAATTATGATATATCCATTGTAAGAGTAGCCACACTTATTTAAACCTATAGCTATATTGCGTACGTGTTCATTAACACTAAGATCACTCAATACCTACATAATTATGACAAATAAAAAAAATAAAAATGTCATTAATGAATGGAATTTTAATTATAATAGACAAAATTCTTACTAGTTGGCGTAGCCATTACAAAAATTCCCTTTCACAGAGTCCTCGAGTTGTTCATCGGTGATATTGTATTCATCAACTCTCATTATTAAATTGAATTGACTGCAAACAAATGTACATGTTATGTGTAAAATTTTGAAGGATAAGAAATTTATTTAAAACTTACTCCATAAAAGGTCCAATCTCTTTACAATTGAGAAGGACATACTCTCAATCTTCTAAAACTTTAAACCGAGCATGTACAATAGTTTTACTAGGATAAGAAAATATATACGCTTGGTTAGCTGGGTTAATAATGTCATCATCGTGTTGTCCTATTTCTCTCATCTTTTCATGTACATTGTTTGTAAAGTAAATGCTATAAAAATTTATGTCTTTCCGAGTACGTAAGCCTCAACAATTAAGCCCTCAACCTATGCTTTGTTGTGGACTTTCTTTTTCAGATTATGCATCATCCTATTAAGGAATGTTATATATGATTTAATATACAATTGTAATAAAAATGAATAACCAATGCAAGAAATTTGAAAGTTACCCTTTGAAATATTACATCCACCGATATTGAGTTGGACCACCAACTTTTGCCTTATAAGCCAAGTGAATCGAAAAATGTTCCATAGGATCCCAAAAAATAGGTATTAACTTAGTTTCTAATTTACAAAGAGTTATATGTATATTTGACTAGTGTTTCTCCATATATGGAACACTTATTTCAGTTGCACAATTATCCTCGATGAAATGACTAAGCTCTGAATTAGGATTCTAAATTGGCTTCAGAATGAATTATAAAAATGCAATTGGCAATAACCTATGCATGAAGAATGGTTCCTTATACCATTAACATTGTATTCTTTTATGTTTACCCAACAAGATAAGTTAGAAGTATAGCCATCAGGGAACTTTACATCATTCTTGATCTATTCACAAACCAACATCTTATTATCTTTACCCAGAGTGTAGGTTACTTTAGGCTTAAAGAATTTTTCATTTAGCTCACGCAACTCTAATTCTAGTCGATGACATATCTCTTTCAAATCTTGACGGGCTTGTGAATTGTCCTTACTTTTATCTTTAAAGTCCATGATAGTATTAAAAAATAAAGTCAAACACTTTGTTCTCAATATGCATGACATCTAAGTTATGGCGCAATAGGTTGGTAAACCAATATAGAAACTCCCAAAATATATTCATCTTCACCCAATTATGATCATTTCTGTATGTCGGAACATCAAATGATTTAACCCTAGCAAAAACTTTATCATTTGACAATTTGGGATACGGTAAACTTTTCTCAATGGTATTCTTTCGAAATTTATTTCTTTTCTTTTGAAACGGATGATTCTCAGGCAAGAATTGACCATGATAATCAAACCAACATTTTTTTCTCTCATTCCTTAGTGTGAAGAATTTTGTACATTCCATACATGTAGGACACAATAGTTTACCATGTGTACTCTACCTAGAAGTCATTCCTTAAGCGGAAAAATCATGAATCGTCTATAGAAAAGCAACTCTCATAATAAAGTTTTGCTTGAAAGACTTATCAAAAGCCAAGACACTACTTTTCCAAAGTATTTTTAACTCATCTATTAAAATCTGAGATAGGCATCAAAATTCTTGCCAGGATGGAGCCGACCAAGAATTAACAAGGTCAAGAAAATTTTCTACTACTTCATACATATGCCTAGTGGAAGGTTATGAGGAGTGATAAACACTAGCTAGCATGAATATTGAGATCTCAAATTACCAAATTGAGTGAATCTATTTGTTGAGAGCCCAAATATGACATTTCTTATTTCTTGTGACCGTGATGAATGGATTTCGTCAAAGTGTTCCCATGCCTCCCAATCGAATGAATGTATCATCATGTCAAGTTTTTTCCATTTACCTTCCTTGTGCCATCTTATGTCTTTTGCAATGATCTTGGACAAAGCCTCTGTAACCTCTTTATAAGGTATGTTCTTTTTACCACCTTCCTTGAAACGAGGATCCTTACAAGCATAACAAGCATGTATGCACTCGTTCTCATCATAATACAATTGGCACTGATTTAGACAAATATTAATCTTATCATATCAAAGTCCTAACTCTTTTACCAATTTTCTAGACTTATAGAAAGATCCAAGTAACTTCTCATCCTTAGGTAGAATACCCTTAATGACTTAGATGAATCTATTGTAATAATTCCTGAGACCTGGAATTCTGAGTTACAGTTCAATAGTTAAGTCATGGTTGAAATGATGGTTTCCTCACACTTTGCCCATACCAGATTATCTATAAATGTCAACATTTGATAAAACTTTGCATCTTCATGAATAGGATTCTCTAGGTCCCAATTATAATTTGGGCCTGCTGAGTCTAATATCATTTATATTATTTGGTTTGTATTAGGTAGAATTTCATCTTCAACAACATTTGATGATCCATCTTCCGAAGACTCCACAGTTCCATTATTACCATTTTGACCTTCACAATATAGACTTCACTTTCTATATGCTACAAAAAAAAAAAAAAACCTTTTTATAGAGGTGAAGGGTTACTTCTCTTTTAATAAGAAATTTACTATTGTCACAGATTTTGCAAAGACACTGAATTTTTCTATCAAATGTGTAACCTATAATGGCAAAGGCATAGTTGAGAAATTCTTTAACCCATTCCCTAAATTCATCTGAAACTGCAAGATTCACCAGGCGATGGTACATCCAACTTCTATTAACAAACATTGTCTCTACGTTGGTCATATAGCACTTCAACTCAATTAATTAAAATGAATAAACCAATTATTAGTATATGCTCTCTACCACCTTTAACATCATCCTAAAGGTTGGTTATATCTCATTCAAAAAAGCTACACTCTCTTTTTAGTGATATGCTTAATATTTTTGTCCCTACTTAGCAAAATTTAGGTAGCATTTTTCTATGATCTCCTAAGCACATGACATAGATAAGCCAATATAGCTATATGAGATTATTTAATATAAATATATTGTATATACTTTGAGTAATGCTTGTACCCTTTGGATACGTTTTTTCACTCACTAAGTACATAGGTTTCACCACTTCTTATTGATATTTTTCTTAGTAACAGAATTTCGGTATACATTATTATCGAGCACGTGATTTGTCAATAGCGTGCAGTAAGGTAATTCTTTGGAATCTCATACTTAAAGTCAAAGGGTGAAAGTTGGGTATCACAATAGGGTTTTGGTTGTTTCATTTTGTATTATGTAAAAAGTTCAGTTTATTGGTTGTTGTGGTATAAGTGGAGCGGAGCTCTTTTTGTATATTACTATTATTGGTAATTGGTTGAATATAACCCAAGTGTTTTGTATTTATTTATTGGGCATGTTCCAGTTTATAGGGAACCTTTGCAGAAATTTTTAGTACATTGTTATATGTTTTAGTAAACAAACATTTATAGTTAACTTATGTTTTCTAAAATTTACTTTTATGCATTGGTTTAGTCAAGAGTCATATTTGTTTCTTTGTTTTGAAGTCACGGTTACGGAGGTTTAGTTACCCATTCCTCCAGCCAGTCGTGCCTCCATGTGGAGTGTGACAAGTTAGTATCAGATCTTGGATTTAGAGGTTCGTGACTGCAAATGTGGGACATTGTTTCTTTATTTGCATACGTTACCCAGGGCATAAGTAGACTTAGTAATGCGTCTTAATTCATCTATAAACTTCAAGTTGTGATTTTCTAACACACTGTCCTTTATCCTATATGATAAAGGTGTATTGAATTCGTTTGTGCTTATTGAGACATAATGACACATAGTGGTCATGTTGTGAATTGTGTAAGATAACGTCATATTGGCTTTGATCAGAGTGGTGCAACGAAAGTGTGGTGGGTCCATAATCCACAAGTCCCAAGATTATGGCTTGATAAATTTTATGTTTAACGGGTTTTGAATAAGAACTTGATAAACAAAGAATATCTGTTTATGAATGTTGTTTAGAAATATTATGGTGAACAAGAAGGCCATTGAGAATCTAAGAATGTGATAAAACAATAATATCCATATCTATTTGATTAAATTAAATAAGCGATTTGCCTATATCTTTTTTGTTGAGATTCGGGGCGAATTTCGTTTAAGGAGGAGAGCTTGTAACAACCCAGTACGTTAGTACAAGTTATCAAAAAATTCTACACCACAAATTAAACTTTTTGACCATTGACTTTAGATTTTTTTTTTTTTTTAAATTTCTTTCCTCCCTTCCTTGCTTGAAGCACCGCCTAACTCCTTTAGTTTGTCTCGCCGAGCTCCCTTAATTTCTGCTCTTGAAACTGTTCATAGTTCTTGTTCTCGAGCTTAAGAAATCCTACTGCTCTTCTTCCTTAAGCTAAGTTGTAAATAACTTCCTCCCTTCCCCTTGATCGTGAGTCGTTTGCTTCCTTCCTCTCCTATTTTTTTTCTTGTCGTGTTATGCCTTATGTAGAGTATTCCTCCCTTTTCCAACATGTATAAGGAACCTATTCACCTCGATACCAACGGTGTTCTACTATCAAATATATTCTTTGAGTTCAATTTATGATGGAACTAAAACACTACCCTAAACCCATGATGAGGAGAAAAAGCAAGGTTATTTAGGTAGAGAATAATTTAGAAAGGTAGAGCCTTGACAAGATGACAACTGGAAAACAAAACCATGGCAGGTTAGAAGAAGCAGTTGTTTATTGAAACTTAAAAGAAGAAAAAACCCAAAAAGAAATTGGGTCAACAAACTGCTTTGTGTATCTATGAATAGCTGCCAGATGAAATGTTGTTTAATATTCTTAGGAAACTCCCTGAGAAATCCCTAATGCGATTCGTGTGTGTTTCCAAGTCATGGTGTTCTTTAATTTATGATCCCAAATTGATTACCAACACCCAAAAACTCATGCTTTTAAGTTAGACATCCATGCAAATCATGGACTATCAAGGATATGAAGGTAAAGCTGAAAAGGTTCAGTGGAATTTACTGAATGGTAGAAAGCATTTTAGGATTTTAGGTTCCTATAAGGGATTGGTATATATTTCTATGTGTCTAAGTGGTGACTTCTTCATATGGAATCCACTTACTGGAGAAAGCAAACAGGTACCTACTTGCCATGGTTGGGGCTCTACTCCAGTTGTGTTTAGGTATGATCACTCTACTGGCGATTCTAAGATTATTTTCTATCCTACCCATGGAGACATCTGTTGTTTGGGTCTTGTTCTACTGCTAGCCTTGAAAACCTCTGTTTTGGCTATAAACTTCCTTCTTCTATTCTTTCCATGTAGTTCCTTGTGTGGCCGAGAAGTCTAGTCTTCTTCCTTGCTTGTTTAACTTCGCTTCTCCTTGGTTGTACCAGTGTGTGTGAGTGCATGTGAGCTTGAGGAAAATAGTATAGCAGTCCTCCTTGTCAATGCCCTGCATATATCTTGTTTTAATGGTGTAACAACTGCCTTTTTATCATTGTTTTGCAGCCTCTTCCAAACCATGGCAGCCACCACAAGCTAGTAGCAATAGAGGAGTCTTAGAGTGCATTGTTTTTTGTTCAGCCATGAGGCTAGTAATTGATATCTGCCCCTATTTTGGCTTGATGTTTTGTCCTTATCATGTTTTTACCTTATTAAACCTTGTACTCTTCTTGTTTCCCATGAAAAATTTAAATACTATCTTTGTAGTGTAATTTGAGAAATGGAAGTTGGGGATTTTAGTAGAGAAAATATATAGTTCAAAGAGTTATAAATGATGGATTTAGAATGAATTAGTGCTGAGTCTTCACAATCCAAGTCTTTAAATAGTTAAACCAACTCTAAAGCTAATGTTTAGAAATTGAGTAAAATGGAATTAAGAAAGTTGTGTTGGTTTCTTGCAGTTGTTATATATATATATATATATATATGCTTAAGTAATGAAATGAGTGCCTTAAGGTGTTTATTAGAAAGCCTTAAAGAAACTAGTTATAACATAATAAGTAAAACTTTGAACTTTTAAATCTTTGTGGTTAGGGATTAATTGAGTTAGAATAAAAAGTTCATAAATAAGAACAAAGAATGGTTGGTTAATGTTGTGAGTTGAGAATTTAATGAAATTGGAAAGTGAGTATGAACAAAGGATGCTTAGTTGTGGGGTGAAGTGCTGAAAGGGAGAGTTAAATGGTTTTTAAAGGGATGGAGGGCCATATTTCATGGGATTGAAAAATCTCGTATTTCGGACATTTTCAGAACTGAATTAAATTAATAGTTCAAAAGAGAAAACGTAGCTTACGGTCTTGAAGTGTTGTCTGCAAAATTTTGTAACCTGGTTCTAGGTATATTTTTAGTTAGAACTGTTGGACTGTGGTTACGTCCATGCAGGATTTTTAGTGAGCTTCAATCAGTCCGGAGAACTTTGTCAAAGCTTGTGTTTTGAATTAGCTTAGGACCTATAATAAAAACATATTAAAGGATAAATATGGAACGGTGCAGGTCTAAATTCCATGTTGTGTGTATTTTGGAGAAATTGGAAGTCATTGTTATGATTTTCAGGTCCTAACTGGACATATTTTGGAAAACTGATGTTAGGGGGTCTTAACGGATGAATTAAGAGTAGAATGCTGAAGATGAAATGTTCCAAACATCTTAATAAGCTAGATTGGAAATTTTTGTAATTTAATAGTATGAGAATTCTATAAGCTTCGGAAGCAGAGGTTGGTAACCAGGAATTATGCGAGTGCCCTATTTTTTTGTTTAAGTGAGGAATCAAGAGAGTTGAAGGCTGATTTTAGGAAAAGTTTCTAAATAATAAGGATATCTAACTTCTTAAAATTGATATTTTAACTTAGTTTTATTAAATTTGGTTAAGTATATAATTTAAAAGCAAGCATATCTCCAAAGTAGTTGTGAAAATGCCTTAAAGGAGTAAACTTTAAATAATTAACTGTACTAATATTCACATCCAAATAATACATATGACACCTATATAGAAAGATATACTTGTCTGTTAATTAATCTAATAAACGGAATTAGATTTCCTTTTTCCTAAAGAAAATTATGTTCAATTAGCTAGGGTAAGGCCAGAGCTGCCAAAATCCTGCATTTTGCAAAATTTGATGCAACTTCAAAGAATAAACTATATTGATATATAAATCTAAAAATTACAAATGATATACCATATAAAGTTATATGTGTCTAGTATGTAATCAATTTTATAGAACTAGATTTGGAATTTCCTAGGGTATTATATGACTGTTAAAGTGAACACTGGTCCAAACCCCAAGTTTAGATAGTCTCAACATTTCTAACTCACTAGTGGTTCCTATCTTTTCGAATTGTTTCCTTCTATCTATGCATTGTCAAGACATCTAAAATGTCTATTCATTATCAACCTTACCACGTAAAGTACAATTCATACTACTTGACATGTAATGGCTTAATAGAAAACTTTCATAAACAAACCTATCTATACCAAATGTTGATTTTATGAATTTGAAAAGGAAAGTTATAAATTTATTTGTGTTAATGATTAGAATGCATAGCTTAAATTTTAATTAACTCTAAGTAATGAGTTTAATTTGAATTTAACGTTTGAAATATGACAAAAATAAGAATTTGTAGATTTATATTGATTTCTCGGTGTAGGTATATAAATGTGTGTGTGTGTATATATGTATATAAATATAAGTTTTAGCAATTGGAGGATTCGAATTTCAAAATTTATAAACTAAGTAATATTTGAAAACCTTAACAGTAGTTCTGGAATGTGTTGTGTAGCCAACAATATACGTGAATTCAAAAAAGAACGACAGACAAGATCCATATTACTGTGAGTGGTTAATTGCTACCCTTTGGTTCATGGATTAGTGTGCTTGATTGTTTGATGTATATATACGTATATGTTATATAGTGATAAATAAGAATCATATTTCTATGATTGACTATTTGAATTATGTTGATGTTTGAAATTGTTTGTGATTGATAAGGGCCAACAAATTGTTTTCTTTTTGGAATGATTTTTAGTCCTGAAATAAAATCCTAGTGCACCTAGAATGTTTTGATTTAATATTCTAATAAGTGTTTTTTAAATAATTAGGTGCTCAGCCTCGGTGGGTAGATTTGGAGAAAGAGATTTAGTGATGCTGTACTTTAGTAATTCAGTGATTTTGTTTATGATTTTGTATAGTGTGCGGGCCCAAAATTGCCCTATAAGAATGGTGTGCAGGGCTAAGTTACTCAGTTGACCTTTTGTGTGCTCTTATTTTTTTTTACTGTTTTGATTGAATTATACAAAGTATTACTTGAACTATGCTTGCTAAGTTGTACATTTCTGTAATCGTATACATGTAACCTTAGTAGTTTTGGAATATATGAGATGTTGATATCAATTGACTTATATATTATATACCTGTGTTGAGTGATGCTAGTACCCTTTGGGTATGATTTTCCATTCACTGATAACTGAGTCCATAGGACTCACCTTTCTTCTGTTGCTGTTTTTTTTTTTCTTTTTTAGTAATAGGATTTTGATTTACATCATCGACGAGTGCGTGACTTGCCGATAATGGGTGGCAAGGTAATTCTTCGGAATCTCCTCTTGAAGTCAAAGGGTGAAAGTTTGCAGACACACTAAAGCTGTGGGACACCGTCTGGTCTTATGTTGTATAATAGTTTAGTTATTTGTTATTATAGTGAGAAATGGAGAAGAGCTACTTGTCGTCTTTATTATTGTTATTGTTGTTGTTGTTGTGTAAATACAAGAGTTATATTGTTTATATTATATAAGTATGTTCCACTTTATAGGGAACATCTGCCAAAATTTTAGTAAATTATGGTATGTGTAAGTAAAAATTTTATAGTTAACTTATGTTTTATAAAGTTTTACTGTTATTATATTGGTTTAATCAAGAGTTTTGTTTATTTCTTTGTTGTGGAGTCATGGTTACAGAGATTTGATTATCTATTCTTTCGGCCAGTCATGCCTTCGTGAGGGGTGTGACATGTTAGTTACGGGGTTTGAAGTTTAGAGAATTTAAGAGTATGAATAGAAATTGAAGATAATGGAGGATGGGCAATGGAGGATTTGGTGTGAGTTATTGTCCCTTATAATCTAAACATGTAGTAGCTCTTAAATGATTAAATTAACTTTAAAACTAATGTTTAAATTATTAGTAATATTGAATTAATAAAATTGTGTTGATTAAATGAGAATAGGTATATATATATATATATATATACACATATATATATATATATATGTATATATATATATATACATACTCTTATGATCAAAGTATGAATTAGTTATGGGTTAAGGATAGGCAATAGAAGATTTGGTGTGAGTTATTATCAAATCCTTATAATCTAAACATGTAGTAACTCTTAAAGGATTAAATTAACTTTAAAACTAATGTTGAATTAATAAAATTGTGTTGATTAAATGACAGTAAGTATATATAAAGACATACTCATAAATTAGAATAATTAAGTTGCCCTTAAGGTGTTTGTTGAAAAACCTTAAAGAAACTAGTTATAGGATATTGAAAGAACTTGATATATATAAATCTTGGTGGCTAAGTATTAATTAAATTTGACTAAGTCTAAGAACAAAGAGTACAAAATTATTGATTCAGTGATTAAGGAAAAGGAAATATTGGAACTTGATTGCATGAATATTGAAATTTCATGATCCAAGTTCTTGGTTAGTTTTAAAAGGATCAACATAACTTGAATTTAATACTTGGAATGCGAGTAATGTTGAATTAAGGGATTAATGTTGATTCTCTTGGTATGTATATATAAAATATATATACATGAAACAAAATTAAAGTTGCCTTCAAGGTAATTGTTAAAATGCTAATAAGGGATTTAGTTTCAAAGAAACGCATAGAAATTGATATAAGTTTTAGTAACTAGAGGATTATAACTACGGAATTTATAAACGAAGTAATACTTGTAAAATTTAATTGCAACTCTGGAACGTGTTGTTGAACAGATGCACATGAATGCAAAAGGAAGTGATGAGCAAGATCTGTAAACTTGTGAGTGGATAATGTATTCTTTGATTGCTAGATTATTATGTGTAATTGTTTATGTGTATTTGAATAAATGTGTTTATATCGAAGAAATTAAGAATGTGTAGCACTATAATTGAATTATTTGAATTAAGCATGACTTGTGATTTTGTTTGTGTTTGATAAGGGCCAATAAATTGATTTTTTATCAAAAATGATTTTATATACAAAATAGAATCCGAATGCACCTAGAATACTTTGATTTGATATGTGATTTAAAATATTCGAGTACTCATCCCCGGTGGGTGGTTATGTGTGGAGCATATAATTGGTGTGCGGGTGCAAAAACTACCCCGTAGGAGGATTTATGTTGCGTGGGTGCTAGGCTACTCTATTGGACTCTTTGTGTGCTTTGCTTATTTTCATTGATTTGTTTATATAGTGTATTACTTGAATTGTGTTTGTTTAGCTTTATATTTTTCATAGTTACGTACATATGACATTTAATAGTTTTGAAAATTCCTAATATGTTGAAATTATTTGACTAATATATTTTTTTTATGTATTGGGTGATGCTAGTACCCTTGGTTACGTTTTTCACTCACTGAGTCTTTATGACTTACTTTTCGCTTGTTGATGTTTTGATTTTTTTTTATTTTTTTTTAGTAACAGGATCTCAATGGATGTCGACCATCGATATTGGCTTGCCAATTAACTTGCGGCAAGATATACATTCGAGATCGCATATTTGAAGCCATAAGATGGAGTTTGCAATCACAATAAGGTTTTGAGTTGTTGTGTTCTATTTTGTATAATAATCTAATTGTTCCTGTTTATTATGTTAATGGAGCAGAGCTCCTTGTGTGTACTGCTATTGTTAATACCTAGTTAAGTGTAACCAAGTTATATATATTTGTATTACTGGATATGTTCCACTTTACAATGAACCTCTACCTAAATTTTTAATTGAATTGTTGTATATTTCAGTAAATAAGTACATTTAAATTATGTTTTCTAAACTTTATTTTTAATATCTAGTTTAGTCAAGGGTCGTATTTGTGTCTTTGATTTTAAGTCAAGGTGACGGAGGTTTGGTTACCCATTCCTCTAGCCAGTCATGCCTCCGTGTGGGGTATGAATTGAATTCTATTTTTTCTTTTGTTTTAAACACATTGTTACTATAATTATCTATTTTTGTACACTTGATCCATATATTAACTATTAATGTTTACTATATTTTAATTAGGTATATTGTTTTAGTGATTTTGGTTGTAATGAAAATAGCATGTCTATCTTGGTGATAAATGTATGGAATATGATAAGTATACATATATATATAAGAGATTAATTAAAAATATCAATTAGATGTATAGTACTTAGTAGTTAACCGAAAAAAAATTTTAATTTAGCAACGAGTTAATGACCATAAGCATGTAGTATTTTTCCTAGCTTGATCCATTCTAATTGATATAGATAGAAGATATTAATAATCAAATTGAAATTGATCCGAGTATTTTTATTAATATTATTGAATTGGATTATAATTTTTTTATTTTGGGTTTCCCATGAATATCGTTACACCATTTGGGTGTGAGGACAATTTTGTTTGGGGTTTGTGGTTGCCCCTTCCCATAAGTGCTTTCCTGCGGGCTTGAACCTTTAACATTGCAAAGGCCCTTTAAGGAAATTATAGTTAAAACTAGGAAAAAAAACTTTACTAAATTAAAAAAAAATCATGAACCTATTATTAAACATAAAATATTTACTGAAAATTTGGCAAATGTTTCCAGTAAAATAGAACATGCACTATAATACATATAAATAACCTATTTACAAATCACCAGTAATTTATAATATTACAGTATACAGTGAACCTTTACTCTCAACAACACATCAACCACCATAATTAATTCAAAATACACATTAATGCATAGTGCCTTAGATGATTACAAATGCCGTCCTATCAGCTTCAAGTGTGCGATTCCGAAATATACCTTATCGCAACAGTCTCAGCAAGCAGAAAATATTTACGTAGCGAACTGTGTTTTCCTGATACTAAAAACTAGAACAGAGGAAAGTATGAGTCACAAAGACTCAGTGAGTAAACAACGTACCCTAATGGTACTAGTATCATTCAACACATAATAAATTAAGCTCATGTAACCAAATTCATGCCTTGGATTAATAGTACACAAACACACTTGTAAACACCATAAAGTCATTATTTCATGTGTTTCACAACATACATAAATCAACTCAAATATTAGGAGTTCATAATTTCAAACAAAGCAATAAAAACATACAAAGCATTCAAAGGGCCAATTGAGTAACTTAGCCCTGCACAACAGTTATCACCCCTACTGAGCATTTACGCACCCCCACAACAAGTAATCTTTGTACATAATCTATCCCACTGAGACTGAGCACTCTATTCTGTTAAAATATTTATCAGAATCGAATTATCTCATAATTTCAAATCAAAATATCCTAGGTGCATCTAGATTTCAGTTTTAGAAATAAAATCATTTCTTAGAAAATTACACTTTATTGGCCCTTATAAACCACAAATAATATCAAATAAAAAATGTACTTTGAATATTCAAATTCATATAAATTAATTCACATAATCATCTGGCAACTAAAGTGCATGTAGTTCACTCACAAATTAAAAGAATGTGGCTCATCCACTTACCTAATCTGCGAAAGGGTTGGAATATCTTCGGCACAATCCGAAGCTGAAAATCTACAATTCATATGTTACTTACAATAATTATTTCAAGGTTAATTCCTTGATTCGTTCTATATATATATATATTAAACACACTTGAATCATAACTTATTTAACTTACTTTTCTAATTAAACTTAAAGGACTTACCATTAACATACTTAAATTAAAAGTTTAACAATGCTTAAACTAATATAACCAACTTAACCAAATTAAAGTTTTAAGGCAAGAAAATTCTTGCACCTACTTTCTTATTAACAAAACACCTTAAACTAAGATAAATCCTCAAGAAAAAAGTTTAAAACTTGGACTTATGAGTAGTTTAATCTCCTACAAGCCTCTCGACATACACATGGCAGCAGGCTTGCTGCCTTGCTTTAAGCTACACATTAAATACATGAACCTAACAGCTAAGAAAAATGGTAAAGCAAGGCAGAGATGCTATCATTTGCTCCCTTTCCCCCACAGCTACAACAACCAAAAAACAGGGCATAGTTACTGCCCAGTTGCAACTGCCAAAACCTTCCTCCTTGATCCCCCTCACACACACTGTCACACACATGCACATAAGAATTCTTAGGCATATGGATAAGGAAATTATACACACAAAGCTGAAAATTCTTAGCTTAAAACAAAGTATACACACTTGACAAAGGGGATGGTACCCACAATAACAAGGAAAAAGGCAACAACTTAGAACAAAAAGAAAAGAAAGGAGAAAAACACATACCTTAAACTTAACTATAACCAGGAAATTTTCATACTCTTGAAGTTAGTGAAGTTTGGCATCAAGAAGGAGAGGAATAGGGGAGGCTTAGTAGAGAGAGATAAGAAGGAAGGCAATGCATCACCAAAATGAAAAAGAAACAAAAAATGAAATATAACAAAATATAAAAAGCTTAAATGTCAAAGTCAAAAATTCAACTTATATGGCTCATAATTAATTCGTATCTTATGTATATACAAATTTATTTATATAAAAATTGTTTTCTAGTTTGTTCTCTTATTTACTTAGTTATTACACCCATCAATCAAATTGCACATATTTCTTTCAATTTCCAAGTGAACACTAAAACGGTGGAAATTAAATTTTCATGTATATATTGATATACCTATATACAAATATTATTTTATTCTAAAGCTACGATAATTTATGTGCAAACATTCAAAATGTATGTTAAGATATCGGGTTATAAAAAGAGTCCCCTAAAAGTTGAGTATCTATGTTCAACTGGCTAGAGTCTCTTGAAAATCCAACTTCAGTGTTTAACCGAATAGGGTCTCTCAAAACCTAAACTTCTGCGTTTGAGAGACTAAGTGTTGCACCATAAGAAAGACAGAAAACTCCCCAAGTGAGGAAGTGATAAGTTCTCAAGAGAACTTATATTATATATTATTAAGCATTCATTTCAGCTATGTTCTTGAACTTTGCATTGCAATTTGGTTAGTTTTAGCTTAGATTGTAAGTTATTGTATTTTGTAATGACTTTTCATGTGTTTAATTGTTTTTGTTAGGAGTTAGCTTTCAAATAAGAGCTTCAATCCTAATTGGTTTTTTATTATGTATTTTGAAGGTTTAAGACTTCAAGAAGTCAATTTTGAAGACCAAAAATACTAGGGATGCAATTCTAGCTCATAGGGCACTGTTTGGCACTATTTGACACTGTTTGATATTGTTCACACTATTGTTGAAATAGTGGCGCCGTAACACCAGAAAGTTGGCACTGTAGCGCCATTGCTCTTTGGTTAAAATTGTGTTGTCGGCGCCGTGGCGCTCGAAAGTTGGTACTGTGGGGCCAATGGTAGGCCATTAGCACTTTTTAACAGATTGTGTATGTGCTATGGCTAGGGGTGTGCACGGGTCGGTTCGGTCCGGGTAATGATAAATTTTTGAACCGAACCGAAATTTTCGGGTAATAAAATTTATGAACCAAACCGAACCGAAAATAGTTATTACCCGAATTTACCCGAACTAAAAAAATATGACTAGTTCGGTTCGGGTATTCGGTTACCCGAAATTTATCAATATTTTACTAAAATTAATTAAAAATTATATATTTTTTATTTTTGAACCTCATACTTTTTAAATTCATTAGTTATTATAAAAGAAAAATACAAAAAGCATAATATATTAACATATTCAACACAAATAAAAATATAAAATTATAAATTAATACAACAATACATTAAAAATAACAAAAAAAATTATATATTTTGATTTTCGGGTAACCACGGGTACCCGTTTGCATTATACTCCACTACCCATAACCGAACCGAAAATAACGGGTATTAAATTTAACTACCCGAACCGAACCGAATAAGAAAAATACCCGAATTTAACCGAACCGAATTACCGGTTCGGTTCGGGTATTCGGTTTTTTCCGGGTTCCTTGCACAGCCCTAGCTGTGGCACCAGAAAGTTGGTGCATAAGAAGTCAATTTTGAAGACTAAAAATACAGGGGATGCAATTCTAGCTCATAGAGCACTATTTGGCACTATTTGATACTGTTTACACTACTATTAAAATAGTGGCCCCACAACACCAAAAAGTTAGCGCCATGGCGCCCATTGCTCTCTAGTTGAAATTGTGTTGTCGGCGTCATGGTGCCAGAAAGTTGGCGCTGTGGGGCCAACAGTAGGCCATTAACACTTTTTGACAGATTGTGTTTGTGCTGTGGCACCATAAAGTTGGCACTGTAGTGCTAACATGATATGGTACACCTTTTTGGCTAAAATTACTCCAAAATTATGCTTTTAAATGTCTATCTTGAGGGGAATGAGTGGAGAGGTGTTGAGGGACATTTTTTTGCAACTTGAGAGAAGGTTAGGAGGCAAGAAAAGAGAGAGGAGCAAGAAGCTTGAAGATCGGTGGAAACCTTCATAAGTTTTCTCCATTTCCTTCTTCTTTCTTTGTTCCTTGTGTTGTATTGATAAATTGTTTAGCTCCAGCCATGCTCAAGTTCTATAGAATGAATTAATTTCCTTGTTCTAGGATTACAATTAAACTCACATGTAACTGGATTTCGTTTTTCCTATGAATTGATTATGAGTTGTTGTATTTATGTTATGTGTATCATTCTAAGTTTAATGCTTCTAATTGCTTGATCACCATTTAGATTGTTGTGACAATTTAGAAAATCCTTGACAAAGGAAATCTAAATTAGTCTTGAATGATATAATACATGTTTGAATTCATTCACATGGATGGTTGGATTTGATTTGCATATAGGATTGACATATACCTATATGCCATGTATAACCAAACGAGGTTTTCTCTTAATGAATCTTGTTTAATTCAATTCTTATAGACATATAGTGAGTTAGTTAATCAAGGTATGATTATAAGCAATTCGAAAGATACCTATAATTCAATTAGAATCCTTAGTTAATACCATGATACCATGACCATAAGCAAGATAGGATAAATGCAAGTTAAGTCTAGTGTAAGGGAAATTATGATCCTAGGCTCATCTTAATATATATATTTTCATGTTCTTTTGTTTAGATGGTTTAATTATCATTTCAAAGTTCATTGTTTGGATAAAATTAAGATTAATACAATTTTAGTACTTAACATTATTAGATAATTCCTCGTAAGAGCGATACTCTACTTCATCACTTTATTAATTGTTAATGATACGTGTACTTGCGTGGTAAATCCTATCACAAGAAGTCAGCTTTTGATATGAGAAAAGTAGATTATGTCAAGTTGGAGTTGGATGATAATGAAGATCGCAGCCTTGTGCCATCAAGAATGCAACGTATTAGTTCACTAGATATTGATATGAGAGGTTTATTTAAGGTAAGAAAGCGCACAATTATACATACCACCACGCCAAAATTAAGTCAAGAATGTGATGACGACCAAGTGGAGAGTTTGACTACAAGTTATCATATTACAATTGAGGAAGATACTAGCTCAGAGTCACTTGATGCCAAAATCGAGAAGGCTCCACCTGCTTTGGAAGATGATGTCTAGATTACGGTAGATGAACTTGATGAAATCAATCTTAGCACCAATGAACAATCTTGATTACCTTTTCTAAGTAGTCTGCTAACTCTAGAAGAAAGGAAAAAATACATGGAACTTTTACTCGAGTATAAGGATGCTTTCGCTTAAAGTCATAAAGAGATGCCTAGCCTTGATCCAAAAGTTGCAGTACACAACTTAGCAGTTAGAAAAGGGGCAAAACCCTTCAAGCAAATGCAAAGGAGGTTTCATCCCAAACTCATCCCACAAATAGAAGCCAAAATCAACAAATTGATTGAGATAAATTTCATACGAGAGGTCAAGTATCCGACATCGATTAATAATGTCGTACCAGTAAAAAAGAAGAACTAATAGATTCATGAATGCGTCGACTTTCGGGAGATCAACAATGCATGTCCAAAAGATGACTTTCCATTTCCAATCAATAAAGTGATGATCGATGCTACGACTGGACATGTGGCACTGTCATTCATGGATGGCTCTTCAGGCTATAACAAAATTCGTATGGCTCTTGAAGATGAAGAGTTAACTGCATTTCAAAAGCTAAAAGGGATACATTGTTACAAAGTTATGTCATTTGGTTTGAAGAATGCTGGTGCAATGTATCAAATGGTGATGCAAAAAAACAAAAAAACAAAAATTGACGATATGCTTCACAAGAATATGGAGTGCTATATAAATGATTTGGTTGTCAAGACCAAAATTAGAAGTGGATTCATTGTACAACACAAAGGTATAGAAGTGGATCAGATTAAAATTAATGTGATTCAGAAAGTGCTCGAGCCTAAAAATTTACCAAAATTAAGAAGTCCATAGGGTCTTTTAGCGTATATTCGACTTTTCATCTAAAATCTTACAAGATGATGCCAACCCTTCAGTAGGTTAATGAAGAAAGACATTGCCTTTAAATGGGATGAAAAATATAAAATGATTTCAATAGCATCAAGAGGTACTTATCATCTGCACTAGTGCTTAGAGCTTCAAAGACTGGAAAGCCTCTAGTATTGTATATTGAAAAATATACAATTGAAAAATTGAAGCACTATATTCAAGCTCACACCATCCACCTGGTATCCAGTCAAGTATGTTTTGTAGAGACCCATGCTCTCCAGACTATAGACAAAGTAGGCTATCATCTTTCAACAATATAGTCAATATTCCTCAAAAGGATGTAAAGGGACAAGCTTTGGCAGACTATCCAATTCCATTTGATTGGGAGCTATTTGATGATCTTCTTGATGAAGAAGTCTTTTACATAGAGGAACAACCACCTTGGAAGATGTTCTTTGATGGAGCAGCCCTTCGAGATGGAGCGGGATTTGGAGTAGTGTTTGTCATGCCAGAAAAACAAGTGTTATCATATGCATTTGCACTCAACAAGTTGTAGTTGAATAATGTGGCAGAATATCAAGCTCATTGGTCTAGAAATGATAATTATAGAGATTTGCAGTTGATAATCAATCAAATCTTTGATCAATATGAAGTCAAGGAAGAAGACTTAGTGCCTTACTACCAATATGCGAAAAGGCTTCTGTAAAAGTTCGATAATGTGTCTTTAGAGCATTTTGTGAGGAAGGAAAACAAGCAAGTGAATGCCTTAGCAAATTTGGCTACCAAGGTCAAGAAACTATCCCAGTAACCATATGTAAAAAAATGGGTGGTCCCCGAGATGATTGAAGAGAAAAAAGAGGCTAACATGATATCAATATATGTCATCGATAAAGAAGATTGGCATCACCCTATGATCGATTACCTTTAACAAGAAAAACTTCCAGAAGATCTGTATCGTAAGATAGAATTTCGAAGAAGAGCCCCAAGGTTTATTTATTACAAAGACACATTTTACCATCGTTCTTTTGATGGGCAATGGCTCCGATGTCGGAGAGATAATGAAGCAACAAGAGTAACAGGGGAGGCAATTTCTGAAATTTACGAAGCACATTAATTCAGACCTAAATTACACTATAGAATAAAAAGGATAGGCTACCACTGGCCTTCAATGGTAAAAGACTCAATAGAATATGCCAAGAAGTGTGATGATTGTCAGTTCCACATAAATTTCATGCATCAACCACTCGAACCATTGCATCTTACCATTTTATCATGGCCTTTTAATGGATGGGGGCTTGATATTGTGGGTCCATTAATGCTAAAGTCTTCTGGTGGTCATTCCTACATACTAGAGCCAACGACTACTTCTCAAAATAGGAAAAGGCTATTCCATTAAGGGAAGTGAAGAAAGAATAAGTTGTCGACTTCATTCAGAAGTATATCATTTTTCAGTATGGTATTCTATGATATATCATCACTGATAATGGAAAGTAATTTGGTAATCACATGGTGGACAAGCTAGTTGAAAAATTCAATTTAAACAATACAAGTCCTCCATGTACAATGCACAAGCCAACACCTTAGCAGAAACCTTCAACAAAACTCTTTGTAACCTACTAAAAAGGTAGTAGCAAAGAATAAAAAAGATTAGCATGAAAGAATGGGTGAAACTCTATAGCCATACCGGACCACGTACTGTAGTCAAGCACAACCTACTCCATATTCTTTCGTGTATGGTGTTGAATCTGTCCTTCCCCTAAAAATACAAATTCCTTCTCTATGTATGGCCATTCAAGAAGGTTTGACTAAAGAAGAGAATTCAAAGGTTAGATTTCAAGAGTTAGAAGCCCTTGATGGGAAAAGACTAGAAGCCCAACAATACATGGAATGTTACCAAGCCCAGCTTACCAAGGCATTTAATAAGAAAGTGCATCCCCAAACTTCCAAGTTAGTGATCTAATGATAGCTATCCGAAGGTCCATTATCATCACCCATAAGACTAAAGATAAATTTTTGTCTAAGTGGGATGGGCGGTACATGATCATAAAAGCCCACATAAATTGAGCATATAAGATTGTTGACAAAGACGAGTTGGCCTATCAACAACAAATTCCTAAAGCACTACAACTTTTGAAGACCAATGCTCCTTGTCACTTGAGCCTGAATTGCATGATACTCCTGGTCTACACAGCTATAAACTGTGTATAGCTAAAACAAAATAAACTATTTATTGTAATACTCATGGCCCGCACGAGTATAAATTGTGTATGGCTAAAAGAAAAGAAAATATTCATTACTCAACTCCTAGTATACCAAATATTTCATTCTTTGCTCGAATCCTTTGGCGATGCTGAAATCTCAAAAAGGAAGGAACTCATAGTTTATGTCTGTCAGTATCAACGTCGAGTTTAAAATGACCGAAATGATCATCATACCACAATTCCCCGTGAAACATGAAATTAGTCCATGATTGTATCGTCACCCGATGTTGACAAGCAGATGATGATAATGTATATAGCTAATCATATGATAGCCATTAAAAAGATTTCTACAACTAAACGGGAGAATTGGTTTTTAATTCTCGTCCAAGCTAGTAATTTCTTCTAAAAGGATGACATCATTATAAGACTCCCCGAAAATTGAAAGACCACCTAGACGTTTTAAGTCCCACAGTGAAATTGAAATCTCCTCATGAGCAGTCCTTGTAGAATTAGTAATAGGGCATCATGACCCTCAAAAAGATCGAGTCATGTAAGGAGTACTATCATACATAAATAGTGAGGCTGCTATAGCATTGTACAGATCCACATCATCTAACATCCGTTCATTTAGGCAAAGAATGAGTTCGGTCTACTCCCAATAGTTGGTAAATGAAAAGAAATTTCCTCGCGACTCCAAATCTTCCCATCACAACTGGTGCTCAAATATGCATTAGCCGAGTTGAGTGTAGGATACCTACATCATTCTCTTCAACATGGTGACTAGACATAAGCTTCCATACAATTTTTTTCCTCTTTAGAGTTGATTTGGAAGTAACAGATATCATAATGTCACTCTCATCTTGTGCTAATCTTACAAATGATAAGTCTTCAACATGGTGACTAGACAGAAGCTTCCATACAATTTTTTTCCTCTTTAGAGTTGATTTGGAAGTAACAGATATCATAATGTCACTCTCATCTTGTGTCTAATCTTACAAATGATAAGGATTGGTAGAACTATCCGCCCATTCCTTTGCTCAACTCCCTATCATAGCAATATAATAAGAACAATGAGTGGCCGAATCTTTACTCTCACACGAGACATGAGGCCTCTCAAATCAGAAGTATATTGCAGGTAAATCCTTTCACATGCCTGACGACATTTGAGAAAAATGGATACTCCTCGTGTTCATCCCATGTAACTCGAGACCCTTAAGATTATGATATAATCGGAGCTTGACAAAATATATCCATCCCTGTATAAGAAAATTAAACAAAGAGGGAAGAACAAAGAAATGGGGCCAAAATGTTTCATTCGAATATATGACTAATGCAATGATACTGTCATGTACAAAGGTGCCAAGAAGAAACATTAACACAAAAGTGCCGGAAGGGGCAATCGGTCGAGCGACAACTGTGAAAATCCCATAAAGCCTCTAATAACATGCCAAAGATATATAAAGTGCCAGAAGAGGCAATCAGCCAAATGACAATTATGGAAATCCCATAAAGCCTCGGATGACGTACTAAAGCTAAAATGAAGATCGGATAGGAAGATTAGTCGAGCGACAACTATGGAAATACCATAGAGCGTCAAATGACGTGCCAGAACTAAAATAAAAGTAGGATAGGGGGATCGGTCGAGGGACAGCTATGGAAATCCTATAGAGCCTCGAACGATGTGCCAAAGATACATAAAAGTACCGCAAGACTCCCTTGCTTCTTAATCATGCCACTAGAAATAAAAAGGCTAAGACAAGCTTTCCCATATATGGGTAAGTAAAAAAAAAAAACCAAAAGCTGCGAGGGATGGCAACTGAGCTGAGCCCAAGTACTTCTATTTAGCTTGCTTTGCTGGCCCAAAAAGCATGAATTATTTATACCCAATAGTCCTGGTCATTAAATTCAAAGCCTTTTAAAGACTCAAAGTCATAAATTGAATTTATATCAAACGTAGATATGTGAGGCCAAATTCTTGCAAAAATGGATAGACGCTGGTCAAATTGAAAAAAATAAAAAATAAAAAATATTTCGACTCATGAAAGGAGGGAAGACTCCAAGTGACAAAAGGCAAAAAAAAAAAAAAAAAAAAAAAATTAAATAAATTCAAGTCACAAAATAGAAAATACTTCAAGACTCAATATATTGTATAATAAACATGTATACACAGTTAAGTCTCTAAGTGAGAGTATTTGTAGATAGAGATGTTAATTGATCAATTAACCAAATAGATACATATTGGCCTTCAACACCAATCACAACAAAATCACTCCAAATCAACCTCAATCTAGCCAATTAGCATTTCAATCAACACCATTCAAATGCCAGTTGTTCATGATCAAATCTCATCTTTCTCAAATAACCTTCAATCACATTGAATTACCCCAAATCAAGTTAAAACAATCAAACACCCAAATTGTTTCCAATTCCCAAAATTTTTACCCCTGGCCTTCTATAAATTTTTACCCAAATTGAATCACATTTTAAATTATCAAATTAATTCTAATCATATTATAATCATGCCAAGTCAATGTCAATCATTCTCAATCACTCACAAATAAAATTCAATCACTAATCAATCAATAAATTTTGATCACTAATCAATCAATTAAAAAAATATTGAGTGATCAAGAACAACAATAAGGTTGTTAGAGCTTCACTTCTAATACCAAACAAATGACATTAAGAAAAATGTTTCATTGCATCTATTTATATATATATTTTAAATGACTTTTCTATTATACTCCTACTAGACACAATATAATATGCCTACAAAGATATTATTTATTGTCTTAAAATGAATAATACATGGATTTTAGCATTTTTATAAATATATTATCATGTGTCCAGTAAATACAAAATAAACAAATTTATTTTAAATATTTAGTTAGCAATATTTGAGATACCACATTAACATTAACAAAATAATACATGTTGTAAATATTTCTTGTCTTTGTTTTGGGGACCGTCTGCATGAAAAATGCCCAAAGCATGCATATCATTTTGCTATTCTTTTATCACGAAGTACTTTAAGGCTTTTCATTTGTCATTGCCATGTTCTTGAAGTCCATGATCCTTCATGGCCGAGAAGGACAGTGGCTGATGAATTTGTGCCATCTCGGATGCGAACATGTGGCTTGTCATCAACGAACACGTGTTTGATGAATTTATTTCATCACGGACATGAACATGATGGCTTGTCATCAACAGCAACGATTTGGGTCGTTTTGCAAATCTATCTTCTGATGCCACGTGTTGCATTATGAACGGTTGGTTTTACGAGTCCACGACAAAGTACAGTGCCGCATACATAACATGCTTACCAAAATGTCTTAAAAGTGGTCCATGCTCTTCTTGTTATTAGTGACATCAGAGTTAATTTTATTTTTATTTTTTTCATATTCTTTCTCTTTTATTTAGTTGAGTATTATTTACATATTCTGATATTCAAAACAATTACCATTAATTCTAAGAATATTAACCTTCACGGTATAATTTCCATTTTCATTTTGTGTGAAAATCAAATATTAACTTCGAGCTTCTTTCTCAACACATATATTAGTAATGAAATTTTTCAATGTTGCATCTTTTTTGACTGTAAAATTTTTTGAAACTCCAACAATTTATGATTTTAATAAACTACCTAATAAATTTTATTTATTTTATTTTTATTGAAATAAAACATCAAACTCTCACCTATTTCAATAAAATAACAAAACTTATTTTATATAATATTATATAAAAATAAATTATCATGTTTAATGAAAGTAATATTGTCAGACCAATTAAACACTACAGTGACGTATAAAAATGACTACTTACAAATTTTAATTTTTAAAAACTATATTTCTCTTATGGTTAGACAGACAAACTCACAAATTATAAATAATTTAAAATAATAAATAAAATTTGCTGATATATATTAAGAATTAAGAGGATACTTTCTGTCATAAACTCTACAAGAATAAATGTAATATTAAATCTCTAGAATTAAGTGGACCAGCACACACCAATTTGTGTGGTGTATTGAAGCTCATGGATAAGGGCGCCAAAAAAAAGTGACTATGTTATTATTTATGAATTTTTGTTAATAGATACCCAGACGTATTTATTAAGTTGAAATAAATATTATATTTTAAAATTAAAATTTAATAAAAATAATAATTTTAATTTTAATTTTAATTTAATTTTAATTAACCATCATAATAAAAATTTTAAAAATTATAAAATTTTTATTTATAAAACCAAATACATAAATCCAATCCATTATTTATGAGGCAAAGCCAATTGTTGTGTCGATTGCGTCTCATTCAAGAGTTATTAATTATATGACACACTTTCACATGCTTGTATTGATATTGTGTGTATTCTAAGCCTTTGCAACGTTAACACCACATTTCCTCTGCGAGTTGCAGTGGCCCCACCCACATCCCAGTTCTTCCAATATGGCCTTAATGACTTGGCAATTATTTAAGCTACTTTTGGTTTTATCTTTGCTTCCTCTGCCCATAGCCATGTGACTGGTAAGTGACAGGGAAGAGTGAATGAAAACGGCCGGAGAGTTTTTTGTACACTTTAGGAGGGTTTTTGGACATAAAGGTCCAAAATTTATAATTTTTATACAAAATAATAATTTTTTTAGTTTAATAGTCAGAATAGGGTAAAGTCTGAAACACGGTTTCTGGGTCTGACCTGGCATGCCAGCTCACCCACTTTCGCAGATCACGCACTCGCTCGTGGCGCGGGAGTGGAGGATGAAACCAGCTTTTGTAAAGCCAGTTTATGCCCGCTTTTTGTCCCCATGCGGGACCCGCGCGGGAGACAAACAATTGCAAGCTACCCTGTAGCGCTGCAGGGTAGGCTGCCTAGTGATGCATGTCCCAGGTCCCCCCCCCTATCAATAATTCTCTCCCCCTTCCTCATTAATATATTAATAAATATATTAATTACATTAAAACATACAAATACAATAATTAATTTTTTTATTGTACATGATAATTACATTTAAACATATAAATCCTTGAAATTTTTTTTTCATGAGTTTTGTAAAAATTTTATGAGTTTTTGAATTTTTTTTTAAAATATATGATAATTTATAAGCGAGTTTTTGTGAAATATATGATAATTTTTAAATTAAAAATTTTATTATATGATATTTTTAAATTTTTAAATATATAATAATTTTTTAATTTATAGTATATAATATTTTATAAATTTAAAGTATATGATAATTTTAAAATTTTTGAATTTAAGATTTTTGAAATTTTTTTAATTTTATCATAAATATTTTTAAAATTCATGATATCTTTTAAATATAAAGTATGATATATTTAAATTTTAAAATGTATGATAAATTTTAAAGTGTATAATAATTATATGGAATTAAAAATATATGATAAATTTTAAATTTATAGTGTATGACAGTTTTTAAATTTTTAAATTTGGTAATTTTAGAATTTAAGATTTTTGATAATTTTTTAATTCTATAGTGTAACAAAATTTTTTTATTATAGTTTATGATATTTTAAAATTTTAAAATTCATGATATTGCAAATTATTAAATTTTACTATATTTTTTTAATTTAAAGTATATAATTTTTAAACTTATTTAAAATGATTTAGTAAAAATAAAAAACATTAAATTATTTTAAAAATTAATGGAACACACTTATATTAATCAAATACATATTATGAATACTATAATTTATTTAGAAAAACTTGCCACACATTTGGCAATAATGAATTGTCGGTAACCACATGGGGGAACTGGAATTCCGGCCAAAAGTCATCGTGCATCACTGGGTTGAATTGTGGAGTGTATACAAGTTCCTGATTTCTCAGTTTATACAACTTCCCAATAAAGTCGTTATAGTTCATATGCATGCTTGCACAAGCTGCTATAACATGCGAGCATGGGAGAATGTATTGCTAGGGTTTGTTGCATGTGCAAATTATTTCATTTAAACGCACAGTATGCTGGTTGCCGCCTTTTCGGGCTTGCCATCCACGAAATTGCGTCTTTATTTCAATTATCCTCAAACCGGTATGAAACTGTCTCAACTCGTGTCCACCTGCTCTCTCTACCCAATTTTGGATTTTTTCTATAGTGTCGGTTGTGTATTGATTGCCAGCATTTAGCTGAGCATTAATGTACGCCTGATGGTCCACGAAATATTTAACACACCGGTAAAATGTCAACCACACCAGTGTAGTAATTGGGACTTGTCGCGCTCCCTTCAAGATATTGTTCATGCACTCCCCCAAGTTCGTGGTCATGAAGTCAAAAATTTAGCTGAGCATTAATGTACGCCTGATGGTCCACGAAATATTTAACACACCGGTAAAATGTCAACCACACCAGTGTAGTGATTGGGACTTGTCGCGCTCCCTTCAAGATATTGTTCATGCACTCCCCCAAGTTCGTGGTCATGAAGTCAAAGCGGTGACCTCCGTCATGTGCCAATGCCTACTACTCCAAAGGAATTCTATCAATCCATGCAGCATACTCAGAATCCAAGCGAACAAACTTCTCGAAATATTTATCGAATTTGCATTTTTGAGTTTGACTCACAGTGTGGATGAGGAGATTCTTTGCTTTCATATTCTTGTGGGTCTTATGAAAGTTGCTTGCAATATGCCTAATACAAAAACGGTGATAACCACAAGGTTCAGTCCAGCCATTCCAAGGATATGAAGCAGCAGCAATTATCCCGTCATGACGATCAGATATTAAGCAAATACCCACCCGTTGCGTTACATGCATGCGAATCAAACTTAAAAACCATCCCCAACTATCTGTGTTCTCCTCCTCAACAACTGCAAATGCAACTGGAACTAAACTATTGTTACCATCAACACCAGTTGCAACCAACAATTTTCCCGTGTACTTTCCATATAGGAATGTGCCATCAATCTGAAGAACTGGTCTGCAATTATGAAAGGCCTCGATAGATGGCCCAAAAGCCCAGAATACTCGTTGGAAAATAACTTGTCCAGGATTATTAGTTGGGTTCACTTTCCATTCGAAGCGCGTGCTGGGATTGGTGACACGAAGTGCATTTAAATATCTAGGAAGCTCGTTGTAGGATTCCTCCCAATTACCAAACACAAGATTTATTGCTTTCTTCTTGGCTTTGAATATTTTGCTCAAACTTGGACTATAATGGAAGTGATCTTTTATCATTATAAGCAACACAGCTCCTGGTGTAGTTGGGTCTTCATTGATAATATTTTTGATATATTCAACAATGATTCCCTTGTCCAGATTATAATGATCCTGAGTCATTCCGCCATAAACACAGCTATGAGCAACATCCAATTTCGTAATTTGAAAATTTTCAAATCTTTTACTAAAATGTCCTCTCAACCTCCACTTGCAACCCTGTTCGTGGAGCTTGCACTTGATATCTCATGTGTCCTTTTTGAACTCAACGACTATGAAAGCCACGTGATTCATAATGTGCCAGTATTTAATAGTATTTTTTAACTCGACATTTGTGCTGAACAACATGTCATTATAAAATTCATTATGCAACTCTCATTGTGCATTTAGAATAATAACAGGGTTTACTACACGTGCCCTGGCAATGTTCACGTCCGTGTAAAAGGGATTCGGGACATATTCGGCAAATAAATCTTCTTCAGGAGCCTCGATAATATCATTATCATCCACTTCAATGTTAAAATAAGGATCAACATTCAAATCAGGGATATCTTGTCCATCGCCAATATCTTCTCCAGGTGCTTCTGAGTAATTCATCGGTGAATGCGGCCTAAGAGATGCTGATGCTTCTCCTGCAACATGAGAACTGAGCTGATCGTATTGCCGCCTAGTAGTGGGGGATTCCATGAATATGTTTTTAGGATCTGGATCAAGTGTGTCGTGACTCTGAACACGAGATAGAGACTCATCATGAAGTGCGTGCCGATGTAAATAAATCTCTTAAATAAATCCAGAGCCTTGCGCACTGGCATGCTGTACAAGTCCTTATCATCAGCTACTATAACTGGACTATAGTAGGTTGAATTATTAATAGTACTTGGACATCGACAAATTATAGTCAGGTACTCTCTTCTTCTATCAACCTTTAAGGACTTGCATAAACGAGCATGAAACTCTGCATACTTGATACGCTTGGGTACACGAATGCACTTAACGGGACCTGAATCGTATTTAAGCCCGTTCGAACCAGTACGCATCTCACCATTAATGTAACACATAATTCCAATTTCTTCCATTATCAAACTTGCACCTTCAAAATGCTTTAAAATATTATAAAACTTCCTCCTTATATTGTTAATGAATTCACAATATTTTCATAGATTAACTATAGACTACTAATAATAATAAATGATTCAAATTATAATACCCAAATTACTAATTAATTCAAACATCACAATTATCTCAAATTAAAACTATCCAAATTACTAATTAATTCAAACAACACAGATTTATTACTTATAATGTATATTTTAAATTAATTATATTAAAATATTATGGTTTCATCTTTAAGTTAATTATAAATATTTATTTTTCCTATTATGAATTAATTAAATAATAAAAAATCTCATTACATATTAAAACATAAAAATACTATCTATAAATTAATTACATTAAAACATACAAATACAAAAAAATCTATTTATCATAAATATATTACTATAAATTTCCCCAAAAAAAAAAAAAAATTATTTATATATTAGTCACAAATTTTAGAATAAAATTACTATTTCTTACAAAATAATAAAATCACTTTTTATCATAGGTATATTACTTACCATAATTATTATGAATTAAATAATTTTTAATTTCGTAATAAATATATTAATTAATTTAAAACTATCAAAATTACTAACTAATTTAAAACTATCAAAATTACTAATTAATATATTAATAAATATATTAATTACATTAAAACATACAAATAAAAAAATTATTATTTATTTCAAAACTCATTAAATTACTATTTTAAGGTAAACAAAATTACTAACTAATTTAAACGTCACAAAATTACTAATTAAATTAAGTGTCACATAATTACTATTTTAAACTTATAAATATTATTTATTAATTTAAACATTAAAAAGTTAATAATTTATCATATCATAAATATACTAATTATTAAATTATCAAAAAAATTACAATTACAACAAATTTTTAATTATAACAAATAATAAAAATTAATATTTCAACAATTATAATATAAAACTACTGCAAATATAGGTACATGCATACAACAATAATAAATACAACTTTCTACAAAATAAATACAACTTTATGACTTACCAGGTAAGAAGCAAATGAGCAAAAAGTATCAACACCAGCAACGTGATTTCAACAATAATCCTAAAAAAACATAAATAAACTTAGAATAATAGAACATATATATCGTGTAACATTAAATGGTTTATATAATTTCTATTTATATTTTATTTTTTAAAAATTAAATAGTATACGTAATTTAAATAATTAATAAGTAAATATTACTAATTATAATAAATAATATAAATTAAATAGTATACGTAATAAAATTTTTAATAAGAAAATAATTTAATTTAACTAATAATAATAATAATAATAATTTTTTAAATTAAAATTTGTATAACTTACCAAGATTTTGCTTGTAAATAAAATGTGAGGGAGATCAAATGAGGAAGAATGTGAAAATATTAAAGGAGAAAAGAAATGAAGGTGATTATAGATAAGAAAATAAGGGATGAATGGGTTGAGATTGTTGGAGGAGAGACGAGTGATCAAAGTGAGGAGAGTTTGAAAGTGAGGAGTGTCTTCTCCTCTGCCTCTGTATTTATAGAGGAGAAGACTAGGGTGGTGGATTATTTTTTTTTGGGGGGGGGGGGTGTCGATTATTGGTTGGGGGGGGAGGGTTTGCATTGCTAGGCTCAGCCTAGCGATGCAGGCTACCTTGCAGCGCGCAGGGTAGCCTGCAAAGCTGCAGACTACCCTGCAGCGGGCAGGGTAGTCTACAGTCTGAAACCGGCTTTACAAAAGCCGGTTTCAGACAAATGTTTGTCCCCTAAGGGCTAGTCCAGCGGGACCCGCGTGGGGACAAAAAGCGGGTTGAAACCAGCTTTACAAAAGCCGGTTTCATCCTTCACTTGCGCGCCATGCGCGAGTGCGTGATCTGGGAAAGTGGGTGAGCTGGCATGCCAGGTCGGACCCAGAAATCTTGTTTTGAAAACACGGTTTCAGACTTTACCCTATTCTGGCTATTAAACTAAAAAAAATACCATTTTGTACAAAAATCATAAATTTTGGACCCTTCTGTCCAAAAATCCCACTTTATGATACATATTCCCATGGCTAAGAGAGATAACACTTCTTCAGACAGCCAATTAATAGATCGATTCAAGTTCTGTAAGTCTTTATTTAATCCATATTGTGGTTATACCGATTAAAATCGATAAAAATCAGAAGAATTGCCAGAATTGGTGCCTGGTTGATTAAACCTAATCATTTTAAATAAAATAAAATAAAATTATTTGTATTAATGATTAGTGAAACATTTGTATTTTATATTAAAAATTAGTGAAAAAATTATACTTTATATTGATATTACCTTTATTATTTTGATGCAAAAATAGAAACTTGAATGTTGTGATATATAATAAATCAATCAGTTCTCGTATTAACTATTAATAATTATATTTGACTATTTGTGAAGTGATTTTATTATTATTTAATGAATATGAAATTATTATTTATAGTTTTCCTGTTTATTTAGCATTTATAATTAATAGAAATTTTTATATAATATGTATAATATTTAAAAAATATAATTAAATATATTTATTACGTCACCTTGTTTAACCATCGATCTGACTCCGATTAAACCAATTAGCTGAGACCCAACAAATTATTCGAGTTGATCATCTGTATGAATTTTAAAACATTGATTATGAATAAGTTATAGCCTGCAAAACTGTTTTGTAAGTCCTTTACTTCTATTGTCATAAACTTTATTGCCACCATAATCTTTAATTGTCATCTCTGTCATATTCAGGCGCTCTTTTCTTTGAACACTATAAAAAAAAGATAGTTTAGTCATAGACTGTGTCACTCGCTGATCCTTAGCTAATCTCTCAAATGATCTAATGAAGGATTAGCAAGGGACAACAGCCCACGCCATTTCGTGGTCACCAATCAGTGAGGAACTGGCTTATTCCTTGCCAATGCCTTACTACATATAGTCGCTAATTGGCAAGGAGATACATCCCTCATCAATTAGCGAGGACATCAACTCCTCACCAATTTCTCATTAAATGCCTCACCAATCCCTCACCCACACCTCATTAATATTCGTCTAATCTTTCCTAATTAAACGCCCTCGCTAATCCCATACTAAGTTTGGGAAATCCCTTGCTAATTTTCTACCAATCCCTCGCTAATTCCTCACTAATACCATGCTAAGGTTGAATTTCTTGGAAAATTCCTCTTTAATCCCTCGCTAAACTGAGTTTATTTATTTGTTTTTTTTTTTCTAGGTTTTTACCTATTTTTCTATTTCTCTCAATTATCACAATTAAGCGCCTTCTAAAACAGTTTATATTCACCATCAATCTCCCAAATACCCCAACATCAAATGGCAACAATAATACAAACAATTTGTCAAGAATAATCAATAAAATACAACTTTAAATGATTTTTGTCAACAAATAAAAGAAGAATAAAACCAAAATCATTATCATCAATAAAATACAAGTTCAAATGAAATTATCTTAGAAAAATAACTTTAACCCTATCAACCTCTACCTAAATCCTCATCATCCTTATCGTTGCCCTCTTCCTTATATGTGTTTTCATTTGGTATGCTCTTAATTATTTAATTCACCACTTTATGGATTCATTTCGACCTTAAGTATGGTTGTATCACTATTTCTCCTTGGCTTATGAGCTTGAACAAGCACTTCTACAAATTAATAATTGTCTTATGAGTTTACATGAATGTGATGGCGAAATTATATCAAATTCTTGATCAACTATGGAACTGTTTGTTGAAAGTGAAACTTCCTCACCTATTTTCATTCATGACGTATTACATCCTAAATTAACTATGCTTACTTTGCAACTTTTGGGAAATAAACATTGTGATGTAAAGGTTGCTCTTACATTTTGTTGGGTTGAGATTTTTAGCTTAAATGCTATGCTCATCCATTTGATGATGGTTAATGTGCAATGTATTTTTCTCTTATTATACCAGCATTGGGTATTCTTTTGGACATTCACCGTAATTCTGATGGCATATACACAAAGAGAATTTTTATGCTTTAGACTGTTGCCAAGATTAAATTGTGTAGGCTTATCTTAAATTTCAGATATGATTATTTATTGTTTGAGATATTTGAGCATTTGTTTACTGATACATACAATTCTTCTCGTACTTGGCTAATGATAGCATCTATCATGATATTAGTTTTGACAACTGATAACAATGTCCCTCCAAAGATATATATCTACCCTCAGACCTATTCATGAACCTACTACTAGAAATTTGGAGATTAGAGTTCTTGAGCACTTAGGTGACAAACTTGCTCCTTCTAACATGAAACCTTTTGATCTCAGGTACTTCTCTGGATGACTATCACTTTGTTGTTAATTCTGTGTGACTTGATATGGCTTTTCCTTTAAATTCAATTCATGATGAATGTATTGAAATTAAAGTTGTTCCCGAGCTAATTTCAAAAATTGATATGGTCCAACCTGAAGAAGCAGTTGAAACATTTGTAGAATTTTCACCTTCAGAAATATTATAAGTTCCATTCGCCAAGGATCTTGAAATTAAAGCACATGCTAAAACCATTCTGATTCACTATTTAGAGTCAATTATTGACATGCCAGAGTCCAAGTTGATAATTGATGTTGCATATCTTCCAAAAGTAAAGCATATCGAGTTTGTTATCCCTTTGAAGTTTATAGAGTTTATGATCCCAACTGCAATTTTCTTCTAGCTTTCTACAACTAGTGTTAAAGACTTTGCTGTAGGATTTTATTCACGAGGTCTATATTCTCCGTTACTTTAGAACTCGAAGACGAGTTTTTTCAACTAATGGATAATGATAGGGAACATTATACACAAATTAGGGTTTATTGAGAAATTAATATGATAATGGGATTTACACTTAATTATGTTAAATATGTAATAAGGGTAAAATAGCAGTATTCTAGTATTATTAGGATTTAAATAAATAATTAAGACTTTATTTTTAATATGATTTTAATTATAATTAGGACTTTAGATGTAAATTGGAATTCTAATTATATTAGAATTCTTATGATTTAAGCTTTGCCTATTTAAAGGCCTATTATGTACTTTCTTATTTACCTTTTGATGAAATGAAATTGAAATATTATTAAATTTCCTGAGGTAGAGAAAGGTAACAAGAGAAACGATTGGTTTGTGGACGTGATTTGCAATTTGATGGTGAGAATGGGAGTCGAGATGAAGGATCCGAATCCTTTGGAAGTTAAGGGTTGGAGAGTTTGTTCTCTAAAAAAGAAATGTGAAAGTTCTTCAAAGGAATATGGGGTTGCTTAGAGAGTGGATTCTTTCGTTCCTTTGTTGCAGTCAATTACAGATAATCTTTAGGCTAGTACTCCTTCTTCTTATAAAGACAAGGTGATTTAAGACTCTATAGGTCAGAAGGAGCATTTCAACTATCTGTTGGATTCTAAAGATGATGATATGGTGGATGATGATGAGGAAGTTACTGATGAGGATGAGTGCTCTTGGCCTAAAATTCATATGTCAAAAGCAAAGTTGGAGGAATTGCATAGTCCATAGAGGAGATCATTGATTGTCAAAGTCTTGGGTAAGAGTTTTTCTTATGGATTTCTACATGCTAGATTGAAGCAAAAATGGAAAATCAAAGGAGCTGCAACTTATTGATATTGGTTGTGATTACTATATACTAAAAATTAATTCAAAAGATAATTTAAAGAGAAATCTGACTAAGGGGCCTTAGTTGATTTTGGGGTATTATCTTATAATTCAGAAATGGAAGTTAGAATTTAATCCTTCTTCTACTCATATTAAGAAGACAGCAGCTTGGGCTCATTTTCCTAAGCTGCCTATTGAGTATTTTGGTTCTACTAAGTTGATTGAAGTAGGTAATTCTATTGGCAAGGTCCTAAAAGTTGATCACACAACTAAGTCTTCTTCCAAAGGTAAATATGCTCGTCTATGTATTGAAATTAATCTGGATAAATTATTGATTATGAAGGTGAAAAATGGGAAGTTTTGGAGAAAGGTTGAGTTTAAGGGGTTGTATATGGTTTGTTTTGGTTGTGGTAAGTTTGGGCACCAACAAAATCAATGCCCTGATTCGAAATTGCAGGAGGATGAAGGTATGGTTAATGGGAAGGATGAACCACAGGACCAGCGAGCTCATTTCCTAACTAGTAATTGGCAACCAGGGAACTCAGGAAACTCTGAGGCTTGTAATTGACCAATAGGGAAGGGGCTCAAAGTTTTTCAGATTCGAGATTCTAGGGCATGAAGGCATAACCGTTGAATGATGTAATAAACTTAGTGGGGTCCAGATTTAATATATTGCAGTCTAGAAATCTAGAAGAGGAAGATCCATTTAAAGAAATAGGGAATATTTCTATTAATCCATCTAATAGGGAATGATCTGGTATGGGTTCTGATAATAGTAGTGGTTCGTGGGCCAAATGATCTTTAGCGAAGTTGAAGCCCACTAATCCTAGGCCTGAGCATTATTTAGAGGATTTACAGCCTACTTATCCAAGTTTGTTTAAGTTTTTCAGCTCTAATGAGAATTCTACATGTAGGCCCCAGGTGACTGCCAGAGGAAGGAAAAGCCACAAACAAACCCGAGTATAAGAGGTTGTAATGGCTAGTTCCTCTATAAGTATGAGAGGATGTCATATGAAGGAAGTTAACCAAGCAGGTGCGAGTGTTAGGAAACATGACCTTGTTCATAAGATAATTCCTTCCTTGTGCAACCACTTAAAGCCATTAGATGAATTGCATATGCAGGAAAGGAAATTCAGAAGGAGTTCAGGATGTTCTGGCTGAGCTTCCCATTCAGGAAACTTGTTTGGCTCCATTGGTAGGTCTTGAAGATTCTCTGGAGGAGGATTCAATGGTGGATGCATCTCAGTATGGATTTCTTTATCTTCATTTAGGTTTATGAAGATTATACATTGGAATATTCATAGTGGTAGAGGTAAGGATTTTGTTCATGCCTTAAGAGATTTGGTGTTAATTTAATAAGCTTGATATTTTAATTCTAGTTGAAACTAGAGTTAATCCCAGAAGTGCATATGCTATTATAAATAGAATTGGTTTTTTTTTTTAATCATATTAAGGCAGATTCTAAGGGTTTTGTTAGGGATATTTGGTTATTATGGAATTCTGGGTTTGTTCTGACTCTTATCCATGATGGTAATCAATTTATTCATGTCAAAATTTCTAACAGTATTGGGTGTTGTATTTTATCTGCTACTTATGCAAGTCCAATTCCTAGGATTAGAGCTTAATGGTGGGAGCGTATGGAAGATTTTTCTTGTGGTATAATTGATCCTTAGTTGATCGTGGATGATTTTAATGATATTGCCAGTAGCAGTGAAAGTTCAAATAATGCTGCACTTGGAAGGAAGTATATTCAACGAATTAACAAATGTAATTTGATTGATTTGGGTTTTTCTAGGCTTAAATTTACTTGGAGTAACTGTAGAAATGGGTATGGGTTGATTTTTAGAAGATTGTATAGAACTTTGTACACTTTTAACTGGAGGCATAGATTTCCTGAAACTATTGTCACCCATTTGCTAATAACTAGATTTGATGATTGTCCAATTCTAGTTTCCACTAAGGGAACTCTCCCGTAATCCTATTGCTAAGCCTTTTCGGTTTAAGGCTGCTTGGATGGAACATTCTTCCTTTAAGGAGATGAGCCAGAAGTTTTAGAATAAAAGAGATCATCTGCTAATGATTCTCTTAATGACATTATAGGTTATTTATAGCAATGGAACCAGGAGGTTTTGGGAATGTTTGTAGAAAGAAAAGACACTAGGTTGCCAGATTAAAAGATATTTAGAAATCTCTTTGTTATAATCCTTGTAAGTTCCATATTAAAAAGGGATTGACAGTACCAGTATCATGAAATTCTAAAATAGGAGGAACTACTTTGGTTCCAAGAGTCTAAAGAAAAGTGGATTTAAATGGGAGATAAGAACTTCAAATTTTTCCATACAACTACCATAGTTAGAAGAAGAAGAAGGAATAAGGTGAAAGCTTAGAAAGATGACAAGGGTGACTAATGTTATGATGTGAGTATATTGAAGGATACGGATTAGTCCATTTATAGAAAATTATATGATGACTCTTGTTTGGATTTTTCTGCTTCTTTTTTTGTAGTTAAATGTCTCCTTTCCTACTCTAGATGATTCTAAGCTTAGAAGATTCTCAAGGCCGATTACTAATGGTATGATCAAATGTGTTATTCTTTCTATAAGTGCTTATAAGGACTTGATCCATATGGATTTCAAGCTATGTTTTATCACAAATGCAAATCTGAGGTGGGTCCTGCTATGTGTAAGTTAGTTACTTCTATTTTTGAAGCTGGAGTTATGCCTGAAGCCTTAAATGACACTTATCTCACCTTAGTCCTAAAATTGCAGCTCCTAAATCTATGCTTCAGTTCAGACCTATTGGTTTGTGTAATGTTGCTTATAAGATTGTCTTCAAACTAATTGTTCACAACCTTAGGCCTCGGATGAAGGATTTGATTTCATCTAATTAGAGCAGTTTTATTCCTAGCAGACAAACTTGTGATAATATAGTTATTGTACAAGAATTAATCCATACTTTGAGGCATAGGAAAAGTAGAAAAGGTGGTGCTATTTGGAAATTTGACATTAAGAAAGCTTATGATCGGGTGAGATGTGATTTTTTTATTTTTTTTTAAGAGCTGTGCTTTTAGATTATGGTATTCCTTATAGCTAGGTACAAATTATTACGTTGTGTTACCTCTGTGAAAATGAGGATGTTGTGGAATGGAGAAAAAACTGACTAGTTCTACCCTAAAAGGGGGTAAGGCAAGGAAACCCCATTTCCCCTTATATTTTGGTGTTATACATAGAAAAACTTTCTCATTTGATTTTGACCTTTGTGAATGAAAAGAGTTTGAAGCCTTTTAGAAATGGGCCTTGTGTTTCAAATTTATTCTTTACTGATAATCTATTGCTTTTCTCTGTGGCTTATGTTAATCAAGTTAAAGTGGTGTGAAGTTGCTTAGATAAATTATGCCTTGCTTTTAGTTTGAAAGTGAGTGCTGTTAAATAACAAATTATAGTTTCAGCTAATACTGCTACTCAGGTTCTTAATGGTATTAGAAACAATTTCCCTGTTGGTCTTACCCCTGATTTGGGAAAATACTTATGAGTTCCTCTTCTGCATTTTAGAGTCACCAAGACTACATATAGAGAGGTTATTGATAGGGTTTAGGGCAAGTTGGTTGGTTGGAAAAAGGGAGATGTAGTCCTTATCCAGTAGAGCAATGCTTATCCAAGCCTCTGCTGCTGCTATTCCTTCTTACACTATGATGACAACTAGACTTCCTATATCTGTTTGTGATCAATTAGATAAGCTTTAGAGAAATTTTCTTTGGGGGAGTTTTGATGTTAAGAAGAAGGTGCACTTGATTAATTAAAAGCGGGTTGGTATGCCTAAAGAGTTGGAAGGTTTAAGGCTTTGAAGCATGAAAGATACTAATTTGGCTTTATTGGCTAAGCTTGGTTGGAGACTTATGAATAATTCTGAGACTTCATGGGGAAAGGTTCTTAAACCAAAGTATTTTTGTAATCAACACATTCTTTATGTTGATGTTAAAGTTTATAATTCTCATACTTGGAAGAGTATTATTAAGGGGTGTGAAGTTTTAAGGAAAGGGCTTCAGTGAAGGTAGAGAGATGGGGAGACCATTGATTTCTAGAACGATAAGTGGCTTGGGAATTTTATCCTTAAAGATATGGCCTTTAGAGTTATTCCTGAAGAGCACCTTTTATTGAAAGTATATGATTATATATCTTGGGATAGTTGGAGTCTTGATAGTGTTAGATATTTGCTTCCTGTTGAAGTTTTTTTGAATTTAGGAAGTATAGATCTGTGTAACAGAAGACAATGGCAGGACAAGGCTATTTGGAGTCTCACCTCTTATGGTCATTTTACTACTAAATCTACTAGATGTATTATAAGTGAATCTAAAAACTTTATTGCTAATCAGAGACTTAGTAAGAAAGTTTGAAAGATTAAAGCTATTCCCTAAATTAAGTATTTTCTTTGGCTTATGATGTTGGGGAGACCTATGACTAATCATATGAGATAGGAAAGAGGTATGGCTTTTATCCTTAAGTGTTCTACCTGTGATCATCCTTTTGAAGGTATTCTTTATGCTATTAGGGATTGCCCTCAAATGTTTGCTATCTGGTCCTTAGTTGTTCCTTCTTCCACTAGAACTAATTTCTTTTCCTCTAATTTGAAGGAATGGATTGGTTTTAATTTGAACTGTGATATTCTTATTCATAGTAAGATTTCTTGGTTTTTCTTTATTGGTTTGGGTTAGTTAGAGTCTTCCCAATCTTGGATGGGTCAAACTAAATTTAGATGGTTGTTGTAAAGGGAATGGCTCTGCTGGTTATGGTGTCATAAAAAATGAGAAGGGTGCTTGAAAATCTTCATACTGAAACTAGTTTGTTGGCTGAGATTTCTGAGCTACTGTGTAGTCTAAAGCTGGTGTGGGACAAGGGGTTTAGGATGGTGTTAGTTGAAGTTAATTTCTTTACTACTTTGGATTTTATTACTAATGACGATATTGACTGCCATCCTTTTTATGCTCAAATTATGATGATATTGACTGCCATCCTTTTTAAGTTTTAATTTGATTTGGTTGTAGATCCTATCATAAAAGGGGCTGGTATATTGAAATGCAGCATACTTTTAGAGAAGCTAACTCTGTTACAGATAGTTTGGCTAAACTGAGTCTCTCTTGGCCTTCTGGTTATCATGTTTTGAATATGACTCCTAATTTAGTGGAGGAAAGTTTGCTTCAGGACTATTTAGGGATGTTTTTTTCCTTGGAAAAGGCCTCCTTATTTTTTCTTTTTGTTGTTCTTTGGGCATAGGCCCACCGTTGCACCTAAAAAAAAATATATATATTATTAGTTTTCTATTAGGAGTAGTTGTCGAATAGAATTGGTTCCCTTTTGATCCCTAAATTGAATACATGTCCTATATCACATTGTCTTGAATTATCACTTAGCATTTCTACAAATCTTAGCCCATAGTCAATAGTGGTAATATGACATTAAACTAAGACTTCTTAAAGAATTCAAGAAATGTATATTGCACATAATTATCCATGTGCAAATTTTGAACTCATAATCCAACACATTACGGCCTTGTATTTAGCCTAGTTTTATGAGTGTTATAAAGACTTAGCATAGTTCTTATAAGAGTGACTCCGCTCAAATACTCACATAGATGAAATTCATTAAGAATGTTTTTGCAATATGTAACACTAAACTCGTAAAAGATAAAAATTTCATCAAGAGTTAAAATAACTCAACATTTCATCTTATTGCAAAATAGATGCACCTACACAATAGGGATGATCTATTTGTATATATATTTAGAGGTGCATCCTTCCTCCCAATTACTCTATAATTTGTTTTTCCCTTGAAGTTAACTCTTAGGATCTCTAATCATTAAGTTGGGTATTCTCAGAGGCAATTTTCTATTCTTTTAGCTAATTAGACCAATCTCTCTTAATGTGCTCATTCAATCTTTCGACTCTAACTAGAGATTTGAATATTATATGATTTATATATCAAAAGATTGGATAATCTTATTCTTTATACACGCTTGCTACATAATAGTGCACATACGTATAAAAACAAGTGGGTTTTTCATAAAATTTCCAATTTTTATTTTATTTTATTGTTCTTAACTAAATTTTTTCCATAGTAATATTAATGACCAATGATTATCTCAATATTATATTTTTCCCATACATGCACTGAATTGAGTAAATTGACCTTCTAAATTCCAAGTCATTCAATTTGAATATAGTGTCAATAAAGTTTCACATCACTATACATTTCACCACAAAAATAATTCCATATTCATTCATATAGTGAAGAAATAATCTAAACTAATTTGCAAATAGAAAATTCAATAGTGATAATAAAACATTAAAGGATAGAAAATTTTCATTCTCAAAAGAGACTCCTTTTAGTTCATGTAAAATACATGATAATTTTTTGCACCGTTATACATATTATTGCATAATAGGAATGCTTTAAAATGCATGGTAACATTTGACACCATTATTCATATTGTTGTAAATATAATAGGAAAATGCCATTTTTTCAAAACACATTCGGTATCATAAAGATGCCTAAAAACAATATTGTATCTCAAATCTTTGAGTTGTCCCAAAATTTACATCCACCAGTTTATGAGAAATTAATAACATAATGATATTATTATCAAAAAGCATTGTTCAAAAAAATACTCATATTCTCCATTATAAAATAATTTATTTTAATGTGGAGAATTAGTAATACAAAAATATAGAACAAAATGAGGCTTCCACTAGATTGTGTCTTGCATCATGTTTGTAAGTCAATTTTTTTTACGCATTTGCTTAGACTAGTTTTTTTTTTTTTTTCTCCACCTCACTTTTACCCCTTCCATTAGTTCCTTTTCAATACAGAAGTAGAATAAACTCTCTCTTTTCAGAAAAAGAAAAAAAAAATTCAAATATTCTTAACCCCCACTATTTTTGGTTGTAAAGAAAATTTATTTCCCTTAGAAAATTTGTTGTCCTTAGAAAACCACATGACTCAACTTACACTAATTGACATTTCAAATGGATTGTTCTCAATTAGAACACATAATACATTCAACATGTTGAGATAAGACAACATATTTCTTTTCCATTTTTTGAACCAAAATGATTTGTTGAAGTTTTCAACTCCACCATTGATCATTCTTGAATATAACAATGGGTTTTACACCTTATGAAGATTTGTCTTAAATTTGTTGGGAATTCTGGTCAAAACTCAAAACTACAATATAAATAATATAATTGCATAGTAAAGTAAATGAATTATTGCAGATAAATAAATAAATAAAACTAAATTGAGATTGAGTTAAGAAATATGTAGTACGTTGATATAATGCATGTATATCTTGTTATTTTTAAGACAAATCGTGCCACCATAGAAGTTTCTCAACTGGAGTGGAGGTCTCTCGATAAGTTTTCCCCAGAACACAACATCTCACCTACTAAACTATATATCGCTTAATACCCTACACTGGAAAGGAGATGAATTCTTTTTGTCCACACATTTCCTTACCCAAAAATTAGTAGAATATAAAGGATGGAATTTCATGGAAATTGTTAATATCAAGTGCATAAAAAACTTGTATATATTGATATATATGTATAGAAAATTATATAGAAAGTGTGAAAGTGAGGGGTTTAAATAGTAGTAGAATTTTGTAACCTTCAAGAACTTGAAAGTTTAAAATGAATTTAAATAAATTAGAAACTAAAAGTTAATTAAACATGAGTTTAATAGGTTATGTTACAATTCAAATATTGAAATTATAACAATTCGATAGATGCTGAATTTTAAGCCTTACAATTCAAAATCTTTATTTGAAACTCCCACAAATTTATGATTTCAATAAACTACCCAATAATTTTATTTTTTTTATTGAAATAGAATAACAATAAGTATATGGAATATGATAAATATAAATAAATATATATACATATATATGAGATTAAAATATCAATCAAGTTACTCACCTTACTAATTATCACTAGTGTTCGCCTCTTTCTTTTTCTTTTTTTTTTTTAATTTTTTAATTTCTCACTAGTCTCCCCACACCCTTTAGGTATGAGCCTAATCTCATTTGGGGTTCATGATTGCCCTTCCTCATAAGTGCTTTCTTGCAAGCTCGAATCCTTGACATTGCTCATAGTATTTGTTTTTTCCTACCGATACTTTTTTTGACGATAATACTTAGTTTTCATTGAAAAAATAGTTTAACAGCAAGTCAACGACTATAAGTATGTAGCGGTGTTCCACTATTCTGATTGATTTGTATAGGAGATATTGTTTCTTGGATTGAAATTGATCTAAAATTTTCTATTAATGTCATTGGATTGGTTTAAAATTCTAAAAGTCAGTACCTTAACTTATTATGTTTTAAACCGATAGTTTATATTTATTTTTAAAAAAATTAATATATTCTAATAAAACCATAAATTCTTAAGTGTTAAGTCAACAATTCACTAAATGTCAGCTCCTATATTAGCGAGTTACACCTATTGTGTATTGTAGTCTTTATTTTAACATACACTGAAATCAAACTAATACAAATTCCTAGGCATGATTTAAATTACCACCAATTTACAAATTTCCTTGACACGAATTAAACTATCTTCAAGACCTTTCCTAATGACCATCCACACAATGTCATTTTGAAAAAGTTTAATTACTTCATCCGGGATCAAGCTACATAGCACTCAATTGGATTAAACAAATCTTCCAAAGAGAAAAAAAATCAGAGAATTCAATTAAAAATATTAATTTAGAGATTGTATCCATTTTTTTTTTTACAAATGTAATACAATTATTATTTTTTACATGCTTTCTTGTTTGTTACTTTCATCCACAAATTTGTTGTTCACGTCCATGTCCTAAAGTTAAACATAAACTTATCATAATCAGCATCTAAGAATAAATTGTGTTATCAAATTAATTACATTATACTAAAAATGAATTCCCTTCTTTGTTTGTACAATATAAGATACATTGTCTTCATATTAGATTTTGTGTTTCTTCACTTGGTGTTTGTTTCTTTTTGTTTTTGCATCCCCAAGTTGTTGAATTGTATATATATAACCTCATGATTTAAAAATCGGACCAGTGATCTACCCAAAAAATTTATTGGGTCTCAGACCACTAGGTCAACTAGGATTGAACTGATGGTCGGATCGGATGATGTCACAAATATATTTAAATTTAATAATTATAATAATTATAATATTATATATAATTTACCATACTTATAATTCTTATTTTTGATGTTATATATCTTATATGTTTTTTAAATTTCTTTTTGAACCATTATTTTACTGCTTCTCAATCAACAATAAAGAGTTTAATAGAAACACTAAAATAAACAAGCTCACTAGCATATATAATATCACTTATCTTATTTTAATCTATGTGTTTGGATATGAAAATAATAGATATAAATAAATAAAAAAGATGGATTAAATATAAATTTTATAAAAACATAAAAAAAAGGAGAAATTAGAATTTTTTACCTTATAAATATATATAATACCAAACAAATTAACAAAAATTATATTTAGCTCTTAAGGATTTGAATACATATTAGTATTACCCATTAAAATATTAAAAAATCAAAATTATTTTTTAGATTTAAGAAAAAAAAAAAAACCTAATCCAACAACTGAAACTGGTTCTAGATTGTCTAGTTCTCTCGGTTCTTTTAGTTTTTATTAGTTTTATACGTTTCAAAACAATTCTATGGTCCAAATCAGTCTAACCTGTCGTTCGGGCAACTGTCTGATTGGTCAATCCGATCCAATTTTTAAATATTGATATAACCATAAAAATGAAAACAATGAGAATTTCATGTGAAACGATTTTTAGATTACAAGGTAATTTTTTTGAAGGCACTTGGGGATTTAGGCCAACCATACGCTTCTAATAGCTAAGAAATTATAGGAAAGAATGTAAATATGCCATAAAACTCCAAGTCATTATAAAGAAAAGGGATATTCTAGGGACTCATCCATATGGACCATATTTAGTACCTTGGCACTCGCGAGAGAGAGAAACAAATGGAAGGATTCGGAGCTGGCTGAAGTTGGGACTTATAATTAATTGTATATGTTTGACTTCTTTGACTTGATAGAGGGTAATTTAGTTTTTTTTTTTTTTAATAATAAATAAACTCTAGATATATAAAATTTTTCTTTTAACTCAACTCAACTAAGCCTTAAATCTCGAACTAGTTGGGGTAGGTTATATGAATCCTTTTCAACCATTCACATTGATCTAAGACATCATTTTTAATAATGCTTAAAGAGCCATATCCTTCTCAATGACTGCTCCCATGTAAGTTTTAGTCTCCTTCTACCACGTCTTGCACTAAGTCACATTTCTTCACTAAAACGTCCATTAGCTGACTTGGATATGTCCAAACCAACGTAGAAGATTTTTCCTCATTTTCTCCTCAATAGGTGCTACCTCCACCTTTTTACAAATCTCCTCATTTCATATTCTATCCTTTCTAGTATGTCTAGTCATCCTTCTCAACATTCACATTTCGGCTACTTCCATCTTATGTGAATGTTGTTTCTTAGCTACCCAATATTCAGTACCATATAGCATAGCCGGTCTCATAGAAGTCTTATAAAATTTTCCTTTCAACCTATTTGGGATTTTAGGATCATATAAAAAACCAAAATACTTCACCACTTCACCTACCCTACCTTGATCTTATGGTTCACATCATCTTCAATCGTGCCATCTTTTTGTATAAATGAGCCTAAATACTTAAACATATCCTTTGTAGAGATTGGCTAGCCATCCAAAGTTATTTCAATCAAGTCCTCTAGTATCATTGAAATTCCATTCCAGATACTTGGTTTTTGTCTTACTTAACCTAAGACTTTTAGATTCTAACGCTTTCCTCCACAATTCTAGTTTGGAATTTAAATATTCTCTAGTTTCGTCTATAAACACTATATCATCAGCAAACAATATACACCACTATCCTGAATAGCATATGTAAGTTCATCCATGACTAAAGCATATAGGTAGGGGCTTAAGGATGAAACTTAGTAAACACCTATCGTGATCGGGAACTCTCCAGTCAGACCATCTACAGTACACACCCTAGTCATTACTCCCTTATACATATCTTTAATAACTTCTACATATTTAGTTGGAACCTTCTTCTTCTCGAGAACCCATCATAAAACTTGTCTCGGCACCCTATCATACACCTTTTTTAGATCAATAAATGCCATGTGAAGATCATTTTTCTTTTCTCTATATTTCTCCATTAGTTTTCTAAGTAGGAAAATAGCTTTCATTATGGATCTTCTTAGCATAAAGCCAAATTGATTCTCAGAAACTAAAGTCTCATTCCTAAGCTTATGTTTAATCACTCTTTTCCACAGCTTCATTGTATGACTTATAAGTTTTATTTCTTGATAGTTTGTATAAATTTAAATGTTTCTTTTATTCTTATAAATAGGGATCAACGTACTCTTCCTCCATTCATCGGGCATCTTCTTGGTCACTAAAATCTTGTTAAAAGATTTGTGAGTCAATTTATGCCCATATCTCTAAGGCATCTCCAAACTTCTATAGGGATATCATTCGGACCCATTGCCTTATCATTTCTTGTATTATGAATAGCTTCTTCAACCTCCTGATCTTTAATTCAATGAAAAAAAATCTAAGGTTCGTATCATTGAAGATGTCATCTAATTCCTCAACATCAACCCTTGAATCCCCATTAAATTAGTTATTGAAGTAAGTTCGCTATCTCTCATAAATCTCGTCTTCCTTAACTAAAACCATGTCCTCCTCATTCTTAATGCACTTAATAGGATTTAAGTCTCTAGTTCTTTTTTCTCTTTGTTTGGAAATCTTATAAATATCCTTATCTTCATCTTTTGTCTCTAACTTTTGATAAAGTCCTTCACAAGCCTTGCCTATAGCTTCCTTAACTGCTTTCTTAGCATCTTTTCTAGCTTGTCGAAAACATTTATAGCTATCTTCATTTTGTGTAATCTTTTATAACACTCTTTTTTAACTTTAATAGCTTGTTGAACTTCTTCATTCCACCATTATGTCTCTTTAGTTGGTGGTCCACATCCTCTACTTTCTCCTAACACCTCTCTAGCCATATTCCTAATACGACTCGTCATCTTATCCCAAACAATATTAGGCTGGCCATCCACAATCCATAGGTCACCATGTAATATATTTTCTTTAAAAATAACCATCTTTCCTCCATTCAAATTCCACCATCTAGTCCTACTACACTTATTTCTTCCAGCACTTAACACCAATATCCACCATCAAAAATTTGTGCTAAGATACTAAACTCTCGCTAGGTATGACCTTACAATTCTTACACAACACTCTATCAACATTCCTTGTCAGAACAAAATCTATTTGGCTCTTATTAGGCATGGTACTAAAGGTGACTAAGTGAAATTCTCGTTTTTTAAAGAATGTGTTGGCTAAAATCAAGTCGTACACAACTGCAAAATCTAGAATGGACTCTCCTTCCTTATTCCTATCTCCATAACCAAAACCCTCATGCATTCTCTCAAAACCCTCGTTAGTACTTCTTATATGGCCATTCAAATATCCTCTAATAAAAAGTTTTTTTTCCTAACAATACTTCTTAGACTATCCTTTTTAAGTCATCCCAAAATGCCTTCTTCGTAGCTTCTTCCAGTTCTATTTGGGGAGCATAGGCACTAATGATATTGAAGGCCTCCTCGTCTAACATCAATTTCACTAAAATTATTCTGTCACCTTTCCTCTTGACTTCTACAACCTCGTCCTTTAAATTTCCATCTACAATAATTACAAATCCATTCTTATTTCTATTCTTACCGATGTACTACATCTTGAATCTCGTTTTTTCTATCTCTCTAGCCTTTTCTCCTACCACTTAGTTTAATCATCCTTCCACACATTGTATCTACTAGTTCTCTCAATTTACCAATTAGAGTCCTTATGTTCCAAGTAGCTATACAAATCTTTTCTTGTACTAGCTTCTTTACCTGTACCCACCCTCAATACAAGAACCTTTGCTCATTTTGCACCACACTTGGGCATCGGTGTGGTGCGCCACTAAGGATGTAACGATTCAACCCTTGCTCATTTCTTACTACACCCGGGGTTCGATGCAAGGCATCACTAAGAGGGTTACAGTCCAATGAATATTCGGTAAAATTCATCTTCATAGGGTTTGACTAGTTTTACATTAGCCGTCAACCTATCACCTCCTTTATCCGGGCTTGGGACCGGCAGAGTTAAAATTTGGCTTTTAACAACTACAAAAAAATTAATATACCTAAAAAATCAAAAATCCCTAGGTGTTAAGTGCACAATGCAGTGTTTGCTTCTACAATTGAGTTTAAGCATATTTAAAGTTCATCCATTATGAGATTAATTTGTAAAAAAAGAAAAAGAAAAATAGTTTAAGCATATTTTGGTATAGTGCTTAAAATGATGAAGTATGCGTTAAGAATCATTAGAACTTGATAGTATTAGAAAATTTGTTTTCTTTGTAAATTTTGTTTTGTTTAGTATGCATGTTCCTTATATGATTGTTGGAAAATTCCAAGACTTGAAATAACGTTTTGTTCACGTTTAATCCATTTGATCAAGACTAAGGCAAACAGTCTTGGTAAGTTCTAGAGGAAAAAAAATTATACAATGTCCTTTCAATAAAAGAAAAAGGTAAAAAAAAAGGGTACTAATACGTAGACGAACGAAATTTAGGACGACTGTGGGCCCCTTTGCTAAAAAATTCTTGCTTTTTCATCTCCTTTGACTCTCATTTTTTATGCCTTTCTATCTTTTGCTTCGTCTCTCTTCCTTGCCTTTTCTCTGTAATGGTCAAAGGAGATACGAATTTGCTGCCTTAGTCTTGTAGTTCTTATTTGAAAGGGTACTTGGCCTAGGAAAGCAAGTGGTCTCTTTGTTCTACTTTATCGAGAAAATTTGCAATGAATGTGTGTTGAAATGAATAAAAATAATTAACTTAAAGCACAAGAAGAATTAGTTCCATGAATTGAGCTAACGAATTTTCATGAAACTCGCAATTAAAACACCAATGGCTATGATAGAAATCCAAAAAACGAATAAAAACATCTGTCTTACCTTAATTCATATCTAATTTAGTCTTTCGGTGTTTAGACTGTTCATGTTAGTTATATGCTATTATCAAATTGCCAATTTGGCTTCTAATCTTCTGAAAATCATTACTTTGATATTCAAAATTCAATTTTGAAATCAGCCTTCCTCTTTAAATTTTCAACCATGTAGACATGTACCTCTAGTTTCCAATTAAAAAGCGAACATAATGATGATTTGGATACAAGAAAGTTAGCCACTTTTCTCATTCATCGTAACAATAAAACTATTGTGACGAAGGATGGTTGGTAATATGGTAATGGTCTATCCTCCAAATTGGATTTTGTGCAAGTAAAAATTTCAATTCTAGGTATTCATTTTTTTTCTGTCATGGATGACTTGATTGTTGTTGCATGTCCACACATGTTGGTTCCTTCCTCCTCTAATGGCTTAGTACGAAGAAAACAAACCAGTTACATTTAACTGTCTTTAAATTAGCTTCCCCCACCACAACTTCAAAAGTCGACCCTTTCAAATCAGAACTACAAGATTGAGGTTGCTAATTTATATCTCCTTCAACCATTACCGAGAGAGGAAGAGATACAGCAAGTGAGAGAAAAAGGCGTAAAAAATGAGGTAGACTCAAATAAAAACACAAAAATTAAAATAAAAAAATGAAGAATTTTTTTAACTATGAGCCCACAGTCGTCGGTTCATCTACATATTAGCCCCCCAAAAAAAAACATAGATTTCTAACCCTTTCTGCAATCTCTATTTAGTAATTATTCTGTAAAAGGTTGTTGAATTGGAAACTAATCTATTTTTACATACAGTACACTCACACTTTCCAGATGGAATATTACATTAACGTGTATAAATAACGTGTGAGGTATAGTCTTAATTCATACACCCATCTTTTGATCTCTAACCATTTTCAAGAGCAATTGATAACATTGGGTTTCCCTCAACAGAACCAGAACCAGAACCAACCTTCTTTTTTGCTTTGCTTCTTATAGCACTTACCAGCTTCTTGTTCCTCAAAAGATTCCTCCTATATCACCAGAATGTGGAATCAATGAGACCACATTTTCCTCCTAGCCCAAAACCTTGGCCTATAGTTGGAAATCTTCCTGAAATGCTTAGAAACAAGCCTACATTCCGGTAGGGATACACAAGCTCATGGAAGATATGAACACAGTTGAAATCAAAAGAAAAAATATATTTTTCAATTGATTACTAAAAGAACTTGTATACAGGAGTATTTATCAGTATATTGACAGCTATCTTTTTGGTAAAGATCCTACAATCAAGCTCAGATCCTATAATCAAGCTCCTAATTTACCATTTCCGATTTTACAAAGAATCCCAAAAAAGCATACAATTAAATCTCTAAAATCAAGCCTTAAATATTTTAACACTCCCCCAAAGTTGGTGCATGAATATCACACATGCCCAACTTCCCTATGAACTTCGAGAAATTTTGACTTGACATTGCCTTAGTAAGAACATCGGCCAACTGATCCTCTGACCTAATTTTTGGCAATTCCAATATTTTTTCATCCAATTTCTCTTTGATGAAGAATCTATCAACTTCCACATGCTTGGTACGATCATGTTGCACCGGATTATGAGCAATATCACAGGTAGCCTTGCTATCACAATGTAGTCGAATTGGTTGTTTTGGCGAATATCCCAAATCTAATAAAAGAAGTCTGAGCCATAAAACTTCACATAATCCAAGTGTCATGCCTCTAAATTCAGCCTCCGCACTTGACCGTGCAACAACATTTTGTTTCTTGCTTTTCCAAGTAACAAGATTGCCTCCCACAAAGGTAAAATAACCAAAAGTGGACCTTATATCATCTATAGCTCCAGCTCAATCAGCATCAGTATATGCTTCCACACTCAGATAATTTGCATTTTTTGTGAACAAAATTCCATTCCTTTGAGCAAATTTCAAATATCTCAAAAAGTGCATAATCGCCTTCAAGTGTTGCTCTCCAGGATTATGCATAAATTGGCATACAATACTCAAGGCATAAGCAAATTCTCGCCTTGTGTGTGCTAGATACATTAATCTTCCTACAAGTCTTTGGTACCTCCCTTTATCAACTAGAACTTGATTTGGTTCAACAAATAACTTCAACCCCTCTTCAATAGTTGACAAGCTGATATACCAGTTTCCTGTAACAAATCTAAATTATATTTTCTTTGAGATAAGAAAATTCCTTTAGTTAATCTAGAAACTTCAATTCCGAGAAAAAACTTCAAAAGACCAAGGTCCTTCATTTCAAATTCTTGAGACAAGTAGTTTTAAAGTGCTTTCCTCTCTTCGGGATATCACTACCATGTCATAAACATATACAATGAGTATAGTGATTTTACCTTGTCATCTCTTTATGAATAAAGTGTGATTTGCAATGCTTTGACTGTAACTAAATTCCTTCATAGATTTTGTGAATCTTCCAAACCAGGCTTTTGGAGATTGCTTCAGCCTATACAATGATTTTTTTAATTTGCACACCTTCTGACTGTATGCTTCAGGTATCACGCATCTTGGAGGAAGATCCATATAAACTTTTTCTGATAATTCTCCATGTAGAAAGGCATTTTTTACATCAAATTGTTGCAATGGCCAATCCAAGTTTACAACTAGAGATAACAAAACTCGAGCTATTTTGATTTTAGCCACTGGTGCAAGAGTCTCAGAATAATCAATCTCATAGGTTTAAGTATATCCCTTAGCCACCAACCTTTCTTTAAATCGCTCAATCGTGCCATCAACTTTGAATTTGACAGTATATACCCATTGATATCCAACTGTTTTCTTTCCTGGTGGACAATCAACAAGTTCCCAAGTATTATTTTTAATCAAAGATTTCATCTCCTCGTTCATAACTGCTTTCCATCTCGGATCACCCAAGGCTTCCTGCACACTGTTAGGAATAGATACAGTGGATAATTGATTGACAAATGATTGATTTGATCCTGATAATCGATGGTTAGACACATAATGGCTCATTGGATATTTAACCTTACTAGAAATTTCAAGTTCATATTTGGGTTTAGGAATACCTCCGTTGTGTTGTGATGGTAGTTGTTTTCTAGATGGTTCAAGGACATCCTCGCTTGACAATTGGTTTGGTACTTCCGCTGCTTGTGTTACATCAATTGCTTGTGGTGCATCACTTTCCAAATCCACTAGAAGAATCCATGTTACCTTCCATTTCTCGGTCTTCATCCACATCTTGGCTAATAGGTTTAGAGAATCCCACTTCTTCAGATGGTTGGATTAGTTCTGATTCAAATATATGAACATCATAATCTAAAGTCAAAATTTCCTCTTTGCTCTCCCCCTGAAGGTCTGGCTCAAAAGGGAAATACATAGAGTCTTCATGAAAAACTACATCCAATGTAACAAACGTTCTTTGAGTGGGTGGATGATAGTATCGATACCCTTTTTAATAAGCAGCATATCCCACAAAAACATATCACAATACACGAGGCTCTAGTTTGTTGCATTGTTGCTTGTGAAGGTGTACATATGCCAACATCCAAAAACATGGGGAGTCAGGTTTGAGACCATTGGTGCCGTTACCATTTTAGCTAGAGCTAGAAAAGGTGTTTGATAGTCAATAGTGCTAGAGGGTACCCGATTGATCAAATATGCAGTAGTGGTAAGTGCTTCTCCCCAATAGGACAATGGCATATAGGCTTCTATCAATAAAGCTCGAACAACCTCCAGTAAATGAAGATTTTTTCTCTCAGCCACTCCATTTTGTTGGGGTGTATTAGGACAAGTAGTTTGATGAAGGATTCCTTCTGTTCTCAAATATTGCTGAAATTCATGACTTAAATATTCACCTCCATTATTACTGCGTAAAACTTTCACCTGCGCATTGTATTAAGTAGAAATCATTTTGTGAAAGTTTTGAAATAACATGTTCACTTCACCTTTAGACTTCATCAAACACACCGAAGTCATCCTGGTACAATCATCGATAAAAGTGACAAGCCAACGTGATCCACTTAAGCTAGCTACTTTGGATGGACCGCAAACATCAGAATGTATAACCATAAAAGGAGTCAAACTTTTATTCATACTTGATGGAACTGATTCACGATGGCTTTTTGCAAGTTCATAAACTTCACATCGAAAACTAGAAACATCCATTTTTGTAAATAATCTAGGTAATAATCTTTTAAGATAGCCAAAAGAAGTATGTCCTAAACGTCAATGCCATAACCAAATGTCTAATTTCCTCCATTTTTCTTCAAAACTATCCACCGTTAATGCTTAACGCACTTGATTTGAGCTATGTGTCTCTAGGTCCAGGTAATACAGGTTTCCCTGTTTAGTACCATAACCAATCGTCTACCTCGTTTGGATGTCCTTAACATTCAGGCCTAAAAAATCACAACACAAGATAAAGCAGTAGTAATTTGAGAGACTGACAAAAGGTTATAATCCAAAGATGGGATAACTAAAACAGAATCCAAATTCAAAGTTTTATTAAGAGATAAGGACCCTTCCTCAATGATAGGTGCTAAGGAACCATTAGCAATGGAAATAAATTTTTGTGAGGAGGATTTAAGGGGTGAGACTTGTCTAGAATCAAATGTCATATGATCCGTGGCATTGGAATCAATTATCCATATACTATTAGAAACAGGTACATATGAATTTAAAACCTTACCACCATTACCTCCTGCTGCAACTAAAGCTGAAGATTCTCTAGCTGCAACGTCTCCCTTCATCTTTGTTTCCATTGTTGCAGCAATGGAGGCTTTGTTTGAATGTCTTTTCCGTGGATCACGGATCCTACCATTTTAGGTACCCAACAAGTTCGAAACAACAGTCTTTTGTACGACCAGGCTTATCACAATGAGTACATTTGAAGGTGGATTTGTTAGCACCTGTAGAAGCCTTTGACTGATTGGGCTTTGTTCGATCTTGTTGTTTCTAAGAAGACCAGTTTTGATTTGATTTATTTCTACTCACCATGGTTGAAGGTTCAATTTTTTCAAGTTCTCTATTCATTGTTGCATGCTGAACAGATTCACGGTGAACCAATGAGTAACACTCTTCGAGTTCAGGAACTGGTTCTTTTCTGAATATTTCCCCACGAACTTGTTCGAATTCATTATCTAAACCAGCAAGAAAAATATGTACCCTTTGTCGCTAAATTGATTTGCGATAAGATGCGACATCTTTCTCGCTTTCCATAATCACCTTGTCATGATGATCCAATTCACTGAAAATTTCAATTAATTCCCTATAGTAAATAGAAAGTGATCTACCATTTTGTTTGGCGGAGAAGGCTCTCTTATTCAAGGTAAAAACCTGTAGTTCATCAGCTCCATCATAAAAGGCTTTTGATAGAGCTTTCCAAATATCTCAAGCAGTGGGCAAGCGGATATATCGTTTTATAATGTCAGGGGTCATAGACATCAGCAACCATCTCTTAACTTTCTGATTATCTGCATACCATTTCTCATAGCCATCATCCTTTTCTGTAGGAGGTTGTGAATCTCCTTGAATAAGCGAAAGCTTTTCCCTTTCAGCAATATGCATCTCCATGATCTGAGACCACATATCATAATTTGTTTCATTGAGAATAATCCTAGCATTGAAGGATGAATTTTCAGATTGAACAATAATTGGAAAGGACTTAGTCCCAGAAGCTTTTAACTTCTGATTTGCTCATGGAATCTGGCTCTGATATCAAGTTGAAATCAGAAGAAAAAATATATTTTTCAATTGATTACTAGAAGAACTTGTATACAGGAGTATTTATTAGTATATTAACAGCTATCTTTTTGCTAAAGATCCTATAATCAAGCTCCTAATTTACCATTTCCTATTTTACAAAGAATCCTAAAAAGGCATACAATTAAATCTCTAAAATCAAGCCTCAAATATTTCATACAATTAAATCTCTAAAATCAAGCCTCAAATATTTCAACAAACACCGAAATTGCATGTATCCGCCTAGGGAATGTTCATGTAATTCCTGTCACTAGCCCAGAATTGAGCCGAGAATTCTTGAAAAAACATGGTTCTGTTTTTGCCTCGAAACCCACATGCATGGCTGCCAATTTCATATCAAAGGGATACTTAACGATGGCTATAGATTCTTATGGAGAACAAGGGATACTTAACAGTGGCTATAGATTCTCAGTTACAATTTGTAAAACATCTGGGGAACATCCTCCTCCCAAGTACAATTATCAAAAGTGGAAAAAAAGGAGAGTGCCAAATAGTAAGCTATCTTGTTTCCATTCTTTCTTGTGTGGGAAAAGCTTATTTGTTGAAAGTTTCCAGTTAAATCCTTTGCAATCATGGATCAATCCACCAAAATAGTTTCTTTGGACTCTTGGAGTTTGGAGAGCGTTAAACAGTACTTTACAATCTGTTTATGCAATAACCTCACGTATGCCAAGATCCATAGCAAAATCTAAGCCCTTGTGTAAGGCTATTACCTCTGCCACATGAGGTTCTAAGCATTATGCATTATTCCAAGTTGCTAATCCAAGGTCGACTTCCATGGGTATCTCTAATAATAGCTCTATATCCTACAGCGTCCTGGCCAAATATAGCAACATCCACGTTCAGTTAAAACGCACTTGGAGGAGGTGCGACCTATCTAACTTCTTGAGGATGTAAAGCTGGTTGAACTGTTAGAATTTCCATATGTGGGCTGCCATTAATTGTATGGTTTTGTTTTTATAATAAAACGGGCTTAAGATTTAGTCCATTTGAGACATGCTAGTAAAAGCCCATACAGTTTTATGTGATCATTTAGGATAAGGCTTAAGCACACTTCTTATCTGATTAGATATATTATCTAATTAGATGTGGATTGACAGTAAGTGTAGACTGAGTGACTTTAAGAGTTTTTAATAGGAGGACTCTTAGAGTTTTATCTGACATGAAATAGCTAGGTCCCATATCCTCTCTATATATACGCATCTTGCTCCATTGAAAGCTGCCATCAAAAAATACAAAGAGTACGGAGAGGAAGACCTGGCTGTGTGAAGCAATTACTAAGGCGTGCTTGGTTGAGATTCTAGATATCCGCTTATATGACTCAATCTGGTATGCAAACTTTATTATTAATGTGTTTTAAATTCATATATAAGATCCTGTACGGAGAGGAAGAACCCCTATGTTTATTTATTTAACATAAAATTATAGGGTTCATATAAGTCAGTTTCTTTAAACTCAAAATCGAATTCATATGTGATTGAAATTGAGCCCAATTTGTTAGGGCTTTTAAAGGTCTCGTTCATATCTTTAATTTGATATATTATTTACTTGATTTCATCAACTATAAGTCGAGAAATCTGAATTTTAAAATTCGGGTTGTTTTAAAATCGAAGTTAAGTTTTTGATTTGAGAACTAAGATTTCATGTTGTTTTAATAGATTTAAATCATAGATTTATATTCTAGTATGTTTTATACATATTCAGTAATCATTCAATGAGTTTAATTCATATTATTTTGAGAAATTAGAATGAAACCCTTATGAAATAGAGTTAGGGTTCATGTCATTGCAATTTCAATTAATTGATATATAATCTTGATAAAACATGAAATTTTTATAGGGTTATTGTTAGAAAAGTAATTTAAAACAAAACCCACACAAATGATTTGAGAAAAAGCATCAAATGGAACCCAAAAAAGGAAATTTTCAGAAACGAGTCATAACATACCCGTTTCCTCCAGTCCGGGTCAAGAAGACCCGACTGAAGGAGGAAGAAGGTGGCCACACGGGCGTGTCCCACACGCGGCAGTGGCGCGTGTGGTACACGCTCCACCTTATGGTGTCCCGCTGCCCCCCAAAATTTTACCAAATTAATTTTTTGAATTTTTGAATTTTATGGTATGGTTAAATTTGGGATATTATGTGCATGATTTATTGGTTTGACTAATGATATTTTTTTATGTTTCAAACTAATATGGTTGCACATAAATAATCATTGAGAACTATTTAATTTTCATATTTTATATGTTTTAAAACTGTTAGTAGTAGGTACTCTACCTAGTTAGAGCTAAACAATTTTGTACTCTAATGTTTTCATAACATGTGTTAGTGAAAGCTTCTATTTTGATTCAATTTTTCAAAATTGCAACATGTGTTTAATAATTATCCAATGAGAAACTTTTAAAATGTATTTTGGTTTGAAATGATATATTATGAGTAATTAAATTTTCCTACTTGAGAAAATCTTATAGGTTTGTGTAGATGGTTGCCACCAAAGTGATCTATCTATATAGATTTGTGGGATTTTTGAAAGCTATAGTACGGGGTGTTTCTTAAATTATTGTATATAGTTTCCTGCCCAAAGGAGGTTATTATATACTTTAATTTTGGAAAATACATGAAACATATGGTTTGGAGTATACCGACCTAGAAGGTTTATCTACCCAAAGGAGATAGACTTTTCGAAAGCTAGGATACTCTAATTTAAGTTTCATGGGTTAATCATGAGATCCTAATAGCATGTTACATTCTCTGCCCAAAGGGGAGTTTGTAATGATGCACTTTGGATTCATGGAGAATAAATTTGTATTCTTGTTTTTAATTACTCAATTTGTTGACATGTTGCATTATTTGTTATTGAATCAGTCTCCCTAGCTGTTAACAACAATAGTGCTACTATTGAATTGTTGAACGGTTCCAACTTTAAGAAATGGAAGCAAGATGTTGAATTTGCCCTGGGAATTATGGATATCGATTTAGCTCTACGTAGTGAGAAACCTGCTGATCTTTCTGATACTAGCACTATAGCTCAGAAAGAGGCTTTTGACAAATGGGAGAGATCAAATAGGTAGAGTTTGATCTACATGAAGAGATCAATCTCTGAACACCTTTTGAGTGGGTTGCCTGAAACTCAAAGTGCCAAAGACTTCATGAAAGCTGTGAGGGATAGGTACAAGGTATCTGATAATGCTGAGACTGGAAAGCTAATAAATGATCTAGCGGGCATGAGATATGAAAATGGAACTGGGGTTCGGGAATTCATTCTCAAAATGGTTCATGTACAAACTAAGCTTAAAAACAAAGAAATTCCAATCCATGATAGTTTTGTGGTTCACCATTTTCTTAATTCCTTACCACTTGACTTCTCCCAAATCAAAACTGCTTATAACACCCAAAATAAATCCTGGACTATCAATGACCTTATCTCTAAGTGTGTAGCTGAGGAGAATAAGCTTAAGAAAGAAAAGAGTGAAACCGCACTTTTTGTTTCCCATTCCAAGCCTAGTTCTATCAAAGATGGTCAAGGTAAGTCTAAATCTACTCATCATAAGAAAACTCAAGATGCAAAAAGGCATGGTACCAGTCAGAAATATGTTGTGGGTGGTCCTAAGGCTGCCATTAAAAAGGACATAACATGTTTCTTTTGCAAAAAAAAAGGTCAGGTGAAAGCAGATTGCTTCAAAATAAAATCCCGGTTAGAAAAGAAAAATAAACAAGAAGGTAACTAACTTACTTTCGTTTGTTTTGAATCCAATTTAGTTAATGTCCCATCAAATTCTTGGTGGCTTGATAGTGGTGCAACTGTTCATGTTGCTTGTGCCATGCAAGGGTTCAAACACAAAAGGAAGCCAAGTGATTTAGAGGCAAAGCTTAGAGTCGTGGAATAATGTCGAAGTTGAAGTCGAGTCCGTAGGAATCGTCTCTTTAATTTTAGAAAGTGGTTTTGAACTTGTTTTGGAAAACACTTTTTATGTACCATCTTTTAGGAAGAATTTGATTTCAGTTTCCTTGTTGGACAAAATTGGTTATTCCTTTAATTTTGGTAATTCAAAAGTTAAGTTGCTTTTAAATTCTAAAATTCTTAGAGGGTGTGTTTTATCCAATGGTTTACATAGAATGAGTTTAGCACCCTTAAATATTAATTCCTCTTTAAATACTGAAAAAGTTGTTTCCAAAAGATCTTTAATTAAAGAGAAATCCTTAATGCTTTAGCATAAGCGTCTAGGTCACATACCAAAGGAAAGAGTTGAAAGACTCATTAAGGATGGTATCCTACCATCACTTGATTTTGATGACTTAGAAACTTGTGTTGATTGTATTAGAGGTAAACTGACTAAGACAAAGAAAAAGGGGTCAACCCGTAGTTCAAAACTCTTAGAGATCATTCACACTGATATTAGTAGACCATATTCCAACACTTTATGTAAAAATTGTTATTTCATTATTTTCATTGATATTTTTCCCGTTTTTGGTTTTCTATACTTGATTAAAGAAAAATCTGATTCTCTTGATAAATTTATAATTTTCAATTGAAGTCAAAAAATAATTAGGGAAAGTCATTAAGATTGTGAGATATGACCGTGGAGGTGAGTATTATTGCAAACATTGAGTTGATGGACAACATTTAGGACCATTTTCCAAGTACTTACAAGAATGTGGGATTGTTGTCCAATATACCATGCCTGGTAGCCCTGAACAAAATGGTGTGGCCGAAAGGCGTAATCTCACCCTTAAGGACATGATGAGGAATATGATGAGTAGGTCAAACTTGCCTGAATATCTTTGGGGGGGAACCATTAAAACTACCTTGTACATCCTAAATAGGGTTCCTAGTAAAGCGGTGCCTAAAACACCTTTTGAGTTGTGGACTGGGAGAAAGCCTAGCTTGAACCATTTTCATGTTTGGGGGTGTCCAGCTGAAGTGAGAATCTATAACCCAAATGAGAAGAAAACCGATCCTAGATCTACCTGTTGTTACTTTATTGGTTATCCAGATCACTCTAAAGGATACAAGTTCTATTGCCCCGCACAAGGAACTAATGTAGTGGAATCACAAACTGCCAAGTTCTTGGAATTTGATGTTGCTGAGTTGGAAAAATCTTCACCTTTAGATCAGGGAGAGTGAAATGAGGATGTTACTATTCCATTATATGGTCTGTCAGAAGCTACTGTTCCCGTGCCTGTTGTGAGAACAGGTGATGAGGGGAAGTAAATGAATAAGCTGAAGTAGCACCACCTGTTCCCACTAATGCTACAAGACCAAGAAAGATTCAAAGGCAAAAATTGAACGTTTCAAAGCAAGACTTGTAGCTAAAGATTTTTCTTAAAGAGAAAGTGTCGACTTTAGTGAGACTTTCTCTCTTGTATCAACTAAAGACTCTTTTAGGGTCATCATGGCACTGGTGGCTCATTTTAATCTTGAGTTACATCAAATGGATGTCAAGACATCCTTCTTGAATGGAGATCTTGCTTAAGAGGTTTATATGGTTCAACCTGAAGGTTTCAAAAAAGATGGAGAGAGTGAACTTGTTTGTAGACTCACAAAGTCTATCTATGGTCTAAAATAAGCATCTCGACAGTAGTTTTTGAAGTTTGATGAAGTAATCACCTCTCTTGGATTTGTTGAAAATAAGATTGATCAGTGCATATATCTCAAGGTCAGTGGGAGCAAATTTATCATATTGGTTCTATACGTTGATGATATTTTGCTTGCCAGTAGTGATATTGGTTTATTACATGAGACAAAATTGATGTTATCTAAGTCCTTTGACATGAAGGATCTTGGAGAAGCATCATTTGTCCTTGGCATTGAAATTCATCAGGACAGATCTAGTCATTTGTTGGGTCTTTCTCAGCGAGCATACATTGATTATGTGCTCGATAGGTTTAACATGCATAAATGTAAGCCTAGGGATGTACTAGTTGTCAAGGGTGATAGATTCAGCTTGGATCGGTGTCTCGTTAATGATTTTCAGAGGGAGTTCATGAAGAATGTACTTTATGCTAGTGCAGTTGGAAGTTTGTTGTATGCTCAGGTTTGCACCAGACTTGACATTGCTTTTGCAGTGGAAGTTCTTGGTAGATATCAATCAAACCCAAGTCCAGAACATTGGGTTGTTGCGAAGAAAGCTATAAGGTATTTGCAGAGGACCAAGGATTTTATGCTGGTGTATAGAAAGGTTGATCACCTTAAGTTGATTAGTTACTCTGATTCTGACTTTGTTGGTTGCAAGGATGATCTGAAATCCACATCAGGATACATTTTCATGTTAGCTGGGGGAGCTGTATCTTGGAAAAGTTCTAAACAGACAATCACTGCTTCTTTTACTATGCAAGCTGAGTTCGTTGCTTGTTATGGAGCATCGACACAGGGTATATGGTTAAAGAACATGATAACCTGTCTTGGTGTGGTTGATTCGATCTCTAGACCTCTTAAAATTTACTGTGACAACAGTTCTGCTATGTTCTTTTCAAAGAACAACAAGAACTCTAGTTCATCGAAAGCTATAGATATTAAGTATCTGGCTACCAGGGATTTAGTGAAAAAGGGAGACATTGTGTTTGAATATATTGATACAGAAAAAATGTTAGCAGATCCTTTAACCAAAGGACTTAGGACTGGGGTTTTCAAAAGTCATGTTGATAACATGAGTATTGTGGAGTCCTTTGATGTTTTTGGTTAGTGGGAGTTTGCGTTGTTTAATTCAAACTAGCTAGCATGTTATATATGTTATTTTATGTTCGTTTACATCCTTGTTGGATGGTATGTTTTATTAATGAAGATAATAGTTATTTTCATTATGATATGATTAATATTGTATGTGCACATATGGTTATTTATGACATGTCATTGCATTAAAATCTTAAGACTTTGTGTCTTTCTTAAGTATGACGGTTTTGTCAATTTGGAGGTATGTCTCAAATGACACTAATTGGATATCTCGAGATGGTTGTTGAGACATACAAGCTTAAAATTAAGCTTAAGTGATTTCTAGTGCTTTGGAAAGCATTCAGTTTTAATGAAATCACTTGGATGACCGACAATGAAAATAGCATATGTTGATCACATTTAGATGCTATTTTTCTTGCTATACTACCACATCTAGATCCATTGCAAATTAAGTTGTTGGCATTTGTAACCATGGATTGGTCTTGTGTCATTTAAGTGGCACGATGATTGCCATGATTCGGTGTTAATAAATTAGTTGGGCTGGATTGTTTGAAGTGCGTCTCAAGACATAAATTTTTCTTTTAAAATTATGGCCACATAAAAGTTATACCTTGTCCGAGAGTCGTTTTCCAAAAATATGTTTTTCAAAATTTTTAAAACTACAATTAATGATTACCCAAGTGGGAAAATGTTAGAAATTCCATATATGGGCTGCCATTAATTGTATGGTTTTGTTTTTAATAATAAAACGGGCCTAAGGTTTGGTCCATTTGAGACATGCTGGTAAAAGCCCATACAGTTTTATGTGATCATTTGGGATATGGCTTAAGCACACTTCTTATCTGATTAGATATATTATCTAATTAGATGTGGATGATTTGATAGCTAGGCTAAGTGACTTTAAGAGTTTTTAATGGGAGGACTCTTAGAGTTTTATCTGATATGAAATAGATAGGTCCCCTCTCCTCTTTATATATACGCATCTTGCCCCATTGAAAGCTGCCATCAGAAAATACAGAGAGTACGGAGAGGAAGACCTGGCTGTGTGAAGCAATTACTAAGGCATGCTTGGCTGAGATTCCAGATATATGCTGCTATGACTCAATCAGGTACGCAAACTTTATTAGTAATGTATTCTAAATTCATGTATGAGATCTTGTAAATTTATAACATGAACAACAGTGTTGTTATCTCTTTTGTATTCCTCCAGAAGCAACATGCTCTAGTGGACAATGGTTGATGGTTATGATCTTTTCCTTTTAAACACCAGTAAACATCGTGCTTTCTAGATGCCCATAAGGCTATAGCTAAAAGTTCCAATCTTTCCTTGTCCCATTTACGAAATAGCCAAAGAACTAGGATAACAACATCATCAATAGAACCTGGAAAACTAATATTAACCTGCCTTCATACCTGCTGTGCGTGGAGCATAGAATCAGTGAATGGAAGCTAGTTTCTAGGTCAGTCGCTAGAACCCACACAATTGGTACAACGTTGGAAACCTTTTCGATTTAAACTTGCTTAGGCTGGGATGATATCGTGCACGGTTCTCTATAGAAATTGCTTTACTTTTGGAGGGATTCTTAATTCCCATGACATTCTCCAAATCAAATTCCATTTTGTATCTCCTAAATTATTTTGTCCAAACTAAGCCACCAACAGCATGTGGTATGCACTTCTGACTGTGAATATTCCATGCCAAATGATGATCATCTTGTAAACCCCTAAGAAGTGGGATATTTTTTTATTTTTTTTGTTGCTTTGAAAGGCATGAAAATCTGGTCAATAAAAGCAGATTTCCAACACCGTAAGTCGTGGTTAAATAGTTCACTCACCGCGGCAGTGGGAGGCGGTAACTTTAGTGGAGACCATGGCATAAATTCATTCTGCTCTGGCATCCACTTATCCTTCCATATTTGCATTGTTTGACCATCCTCAATCAGCCACCTACTTTCTTTATCAATAACTTGTATTGCTTCATGTATGCTCCGCCAAGTGTAGCTCGGTTAGTAATCCAGTTTTGCATGTAAAAGGTCCCATCTTGGATAATATCTTGCTTTATAAACTCAAGCAGCTAGAGATTCTAGAACTGTGTAAACCCTCAAAGTTTATGTTGGCAACATAGCTAGGTTAAAGCTATTGAAGTTTCGAAAATCCAAACTTCTCTTTTTTTTGGTAGACAAAGGTACTCCCTTTTAAGCCAATGCAATTTTCGCTCATTACCTTTTTTTTCCCACCAAAAATTACTTACAAGTGAATTAATGTGAGATAATGTGAGAGCAAACACATACAAGTAGTTTAAAACAAGACATAATATAAGTGAAAATTCACTGGACCACAAATTTAATAGGACTTCCTTACCTGTCTTTTGACAAAACTCTTTCTTTCCACCCTTTTACTTTCTTCCATATACGATCATTTACTCCTTCAAAAACATGCTTCTTGGACCTTCCAACAATTGTTGGCAACCCCAAATACTTTGAGTGACTTTCAATAGCCTTTATCCTCAGCCAAACTTGGACTTTTGTCTTCAAAGTGTCAACCATATTTTGGCTAAAAAAAACTCAGACTTCTCAAGATTTATCATTTGTCCTGAAGCACATTCATAAAGTTTCAAGATTTCCATGATTGCAGCAACTATATTGTGATTCACTCTTGCAAATAAAAGGTTATCATCAGCAAAAAACAAGTGACTTATCGAAGGTGCTCGATAGGCCACTTTAACACCACAAATGGACCCTGCTAGTTCCACTTTCTAAATAAGACCTAAAATAACTTCTACTATATTTGTATAAGAATTCATTTAAGCAAGACTCATTAAGATTAACTTAAATTGGCTACAAAAAGCATATAGGTATATTCCTATCCTATATATAAATCAAACCCATCCAATCATGTGAATGACTTCAAATAAGTGTTATATTATTCAAGGCTAAACCAAAACTCCCTTTTTCCAAGTTTGCTAAGGTTTGCCACATCAATCTAATTAGTAGCTAATCAACTAAAAGCATTAATCATAGAATGAAATAAATAAATCAAATACCAAACCCTAAGCAATCAATAAATAACAAAAACCATCAAGTTACATGTTGAGGTCAATTGTAATCCTAGAGAAATAATTAGTTCATGCTAGCTAATGTAGAATAATAGAAAAATCGATAAATTTTCAGTCTTCAATCTTCAACATCTAAGCTCCTCTTGCCTTCTTACACTCTTGATGACTTCCTTTTCTCCAACAAAATCTTAGCTTAATTGTGTCTACAATTTTGTCTAATTGTATCTCTTAAGCCCCAACTTTCACCTCTTTATATAAATCGTTTTCTCCTAATTCAAACCTAATTAGGAGTCTAATTGTAATAGAAGTACGCCGTGGTGCCTTATTCCTTAGTGCTACGGCATTAAGACTTCTGTTCCAATACAAAGTCGTCTGCCATGGCAACTTATTCCTTAGTGCTGCGGCACTAAGACTTCTGTTCTAATACAAATTCGTCTTCATTGATGACTCCGGGACATTCTCAACCTAGTGCTACAGTGCCTTCCTCTCTGACTTCATGCTAGAATTTTTGGGACTACACCACCACGGCTTTACACTTTCTATGTAAAACTTTATTTCCAACTTTACCAACATTGCGAGGCTCAAATGTTCAGAGCCGCGATGCTGCCTTTGAAGTTATCCTTTTTAAATTAGACTAGGACACTGCTCAAATAAAGGTTAACCTGTTTTGCTGCCTTGCATGAATTTTCCTCTAATTTGATTTCTAAAAGGATTCCTTCATACATTAGACCTTTAAAAAACACAACTAAGTTAAGTATGAATAAAACTCTTATAAAACACTTAATAAAAGCCTAAATCAACTAAGATTCATTATCCTAATATGATAAGGACTTAACTAGGATTTCAACTAAAACTAAGCAAAAACCAACTAAAACTCTAGAATATAGCTAAAATAATATGAGTAAAAGAATGTAAAATAACTCAATTTTTAAGAGTTATCACCCCTATGTGGGAAAAAGGTGTAACTAGGCTCACCTTTAATAAGCAATGCATATGTTACAGTGGTCACACACCTTATAATACGATTCACCCAATTTGTATCAAAACCCATTTTCAACATAATGGCACGTAAAAATTCCCATTCGCCTTATCATATGCTTTCTTCAAATCAAGCTTAAGAGCCATGTATCATTTTTTCCTTTTTGTCTTTTTTTTTTTTTTTTTTTCATATAGTGAAAAACTTCAAAAGCAACCAATGCATTATCCATTATGAGGCACCCAAGAACAAAAACACTCTGATTTTCAAAAATTACTCTAGAGAGAATTGTTTTTAGCCTATTAGCAATTATTTTAGTAATGATTTTGAAAAGAACATTGCTCAAGCTAATAGATTTAAATTCCTTTGCATGCTTAGGATTTTTTACTTAATCAGAGCTATAAACCTGTGATTTATAAAAGCAGGACTCACACCTTCATTTAGGACACTCAAAACTAAATGGACAATATCATCCCCGATATCCCTCCGGAAAGTTTGATAAAAAAGAGTAGGCATATCATTTGGTCCCGTAGCCTTTTGAGGGCGTATTTGGTGAATGGCCGGGGTGTCCTCCCTGGTAAAAGCCATTGTGAGATGATTGTTCATGTTGGGTGTTACTCGGCCACTGACTGCATCCGTTGCCTTGTCCATATCTGTAGGGATTTGAGAAGTAAAGAGTTGTGGAAATTATGCCTTCATAACACTGGCAATGTCCTGTTGCTTTATGTGAATTATACCCAAATCATTTTGAATGCTAATAATGGAATTGCATTTCTTTCGTTGAGATTCTTTCTTATGAAAAAATCCCGTGTTCTTCTCACCTCCTTTAACCAAACAGCCCTGGATTGCTGCCTCCACATAATCTCTTATTTGTGGAGTAACTGAGTAATGTCTTATAAGACCTGCTTTTGCTGCTCAATTTTAACAGCTGTTTGTGGTCCTTATTGAAGTCCAGCCAGCTTCCTTTGCAACCTCTTTAAGTCCTTTTTCACATTACCAAATTATGCCTTTTCCCAATTCGATAAAGCATATGAACTGGCTTCAATCCTCTCGGCTACACTTCTAAAATAATCCTGCCATGCCTTTGTAACTATGCCACCACAGTTCTCATTCCTCAACCACATTGCCTCAAAACAGAATCTTCTATTTTGGCTTCTAAAACTCATATTAAAAGGTTCAGTAGATAAAGAAATTGGAGCATGGTCATTATGATAATTGGATTAAGTGAGTTACCTGAGCTGTTAGAAAAGAGGTAGTCCACTTAGGTGTTGCAAAAAGAAAGCAGTCCAGTCTTTCTTGAACATTAAAATCATATGCCCTCTCATTAGACCATGTGAAAGGAAAACCTGAGTATCCCAAATCCTGGAAATCCAAGTCTTGGACTGTATCCCTAAAACTTTGCAAAATTTGGAAGTGTTTAGGTTCACCCCCTGCTTTTCCTCATTAATCACTAACGCATTAAAATAACCAAAACATATCCAAGGTAGCTGGTTTATGAGTGAGAGTCTTCGTAGCAAATCAAAAGTTTGATGCTTTTTACTTTACCTCTAAATAGCTAGATCATTATCGTCATGTATGGCCACATCAATATGGTTCAAGGATTGTGACAATAATCTAATATTCAAGCTGCCATTCCAAAATAAAACCACTCCACCTGCACGACCTTCACCAGAACACTCCACCCAAACTCCAAACTAAAATTGCAAACTAAACTTTATTCTTTCCATCTCAGCACTTCGTAATCTAGAAAAAGATTACGTTGGGAGCTTCAATTCTACATAGTTTGTGTAGCGCATTAATTGCACGTGGGTTCCTAAGCTAAGCCCACGACAAATCCATGCAACTATTTTCATGGCTGTTGGTGGGGCTGATTGTCAGCCTCCATCGTTGGTATGAATTTTGTAGTGTGAGTTGCACCTTCTTTCTAATTCTTTCCTGCACTCTGACCTTCTTCAGTCAACAGAGCAAACTCTTTCTCCCCCTTGCATTTTCCAGAGGAGTCTCCAGTCAATTTATTTCCTTTTGGTCGGTTTGAGTGGTTGACCCGTTTCCAGGTCTTGGATGATTGAGTTGTAGTGTGTTTAGAAGTTGGCTTAGTGTGAAAAGGTTTTGATAGATTTGGTGGAAGTCCGGATATTGTTGGGTAGAAGGAGATTAGGACCGAGGTAAGGTGGACTGTATTGAGAATAATTTCTGCAGGTGCTGTTGGGTTGGTTTCCGTGATATGGGCTGTAGGTGTTTGATTTGGGCCAATGGAATTTTTGTTAGCTAGGTCAAAGGTTGGGACATTATGGGATTGCATGAGTTTCGGGTAGGTGTTGGTTCTAGGTTCAATGGCGTTGAAAGCTATTGGTGGGATGGTAAACGTTAGCCATTTGAGAATTTGAAACCTTAGGATTGGTATTGAGGTCAACCGATTTTATTCCCATCAAAACCTCCGAGACTGTTTTGGTTGAATCATGGGCCATAACTATTTGCTGATTGGATAATAATTGCATGCTAACATAATGCATAGCGGTCGTAGGTTCTAGATCTTGTGCATACGGGTGAATGGAGTTATCTCTAGTTCGATTCATATCTGGCCGTGTATCATCATCAACTATAGTGTTGACTGAAAGAACTAGCTTGACTACCCTTTGATCTGCAGAATGTCTTCTGGTTTGGTCCGTCGTCTTTAACCGCCTAGGAAGAGCTCTCAGCTATGCACCGTAAGGTCATTTCATCCTCATCACTTAGATGCTCATTCTCTACTTCACAGTCCTTCATCATATTCCCCATTATCCCACATTCATAACAAAAATTCGATAGTTTTTCATATTTGAAATAAATCCAGAAACTACTACCGTTTATGGCCTTCACCATGGTACCACGCTTCAACTGCTTAGTGCTTACGAACATTTACAAGGACACGAAATCGGATATAGGTGCTCCACTGCAAATCATCAGCTTTATCTATCTCCACCAACCGTCCAACCTTCTCAGCAAGAATCTTGACATTCTTTTCGCCTCGGCTATTGAAGGGCAAGTCATAACAATAAAGGCACCAAGGAAAACACTATCTTTGATGGTTGCTCATTAACAGCCCCTTCTTTCAGAATGACAACATTATTATTAAAATGCCATGCTTCATTCTGCAAAACTATCTCCTTATCCTTCCAATGGTAGAAGTGAACTACGAACATATTTTTTTCCACCTCTTTTATATCCACTCCATGCCTCACCCTCCAAACCAGCTTGATCGTGTTCATAAAGGCCTGAGTATTAAAGGGATTGTTTGTCCATAATTTCCCAAAAAAACATAGAGATACACCCGAGTTGGAATGATCACTTTCCTCCTCCTCTGCGGTCTGCAGATCACTACTATTGCCAGAATCCTTAGTGTCAGTCTATTGACTCCAATACCTAAAGAATCTCACAAAGAAGATACCAAAACTGGTACAAGACTAGACAAGATACCCACCGTCTCCTAGAGAGAAAAACTCAGAGGGGACGAGGGCCGAAACTCTTGAAAGTCTTATTTAGACTTAGAATTTAACTCACTCTTAATGCCAAAACAAAATCAAAATTCCTTAACCTGTTCTCCTAACATCCCCACAACATGCAAGTATGCAACACAATACACACAACCCACAAAATGAAAAGGAAAAAAGAGAATAGAATTGAAACACTACAGAAAAATGCGACTAACCAAGGCACAGAACCAATAAAGTTTTTATAAAAATCTATGGAGAAAAAGTAGAGTCTTGACTTTAAAAAATAGCATGTACCCTTTCCAGCTTCTCCACTTGTGTCAAATGGCTACCAAAGGATAAAATAGCGCTTACCATACAAGAGAGGTGCTAGATACACTTTCAGCTTGTTCTACAGCAAATTAATGTCATATTAGTGCAATTGAATATAACATTTCTAATGAAGTTAAAGAAAAATGAAATTGTTATCTAATATTATCCATCAAATAACTTATCAAAATACGAAGGTTACACCCATTTAGGAAATTCCCTCGGTATTGTACCAGACTATTGGGTGTGATAAGTAGTCAATACACGAATTAACTGTAGTTAATTCATGTCTTCAAAGTACAAACAAGTTGCAGTCAATTCATATTTTTAAGCAGTTTCAGAACTAGATATTTATTTTTAAATTTTATATAAACATATCTCATTAGAGTAATAACTAAAAAATAAAAAAATAAAAAACTTAATACATAAAAAAATTTGAAAGCTACAAAAATATATATATATATATATATAAATTTTAACCTATTAGTTTTGTAGTCTTGTAGTCTAAAAAATGAAAATATTATCTAGTTTTTACTTTTAGAGAAGTCATGATATTAAACAAGAAAAAAATTAAAAAGTTAAAAATTAATTTTAAATTATAATATTAATATTTTTTTTTTAAATTTGATGAACCATGGTCTACTCTAATTCCTTAGGCTCCGCCCTTATTTTTAAGGCACAAGTTTAACTGAGAACACATCCACCACCTGGCGGACATTGATGACGAGGCCACCCAAAAATCCTGTGTTGAAGACCCAATTTTCCAAATAATGGTAAACTGAAAATAAATTTCAAGCTTAGTTGTGTAAGTGACTAATTCAGGAAACCACAATTATTGTAGAAAATCCTAATATTTCTTTAAGATAATAGTAAGCAAAAGATATATAAATATAATATTACAAAAAAATAAAATTTTAAAGGATGAATTAAATATGTAAAAGTAAAAAATTAAAATTAATTAAACTAATAAATAGGGATTATTCTGTAGACCCCAAAATTTTGATATTTTTGTCTTTTAAAATAATTGGCTAAGGGTCAATTAGTTAAATTATAAATTGACAAATTAGAAACTAATTAGTCAAAATATAAATTGACAAATTAGACAATAGTTGGTCAATTGACAAGATAGACACAAATTGGTAATCTAACACCTGTCATAATCAAATCACCTCGAATCAACCTCAATCACAATCAAATTATTTTCAATTATCCAACATTCTATTCAATCACCTTCAATTATATTTAAATTGGATAAATTCTTCAATCACCACAATTACCTCAAATTCTACAACTTTTCCACCCTAGCCTTATTCTATAAATAGGTTCACATAGGAAGTGGAAGGGAGGCAGAAAACTCAAGGCACAAAAACTCTTGAAACTCCCTTGCTTCTCTCTCAAACAACAGAGATCGAGCGAGCCACAAATACCTACGATCAAGCTTCGTATTCAAAGAGATCACAAGACATTTCTCAACGATCATCTACAACATCCTTTTAAAAGGGGTTCATCAATTCATCCAGGATCAAGCTACATAACCCTCATATCAAGTAAAGTTTTCAAGGAAATTAAATCAGAGGATTTTATTCTTTTCTTGTAAAGAATATTAATTCATAGGTTGTACCATCTTTCTACAAATTATAAGACAATTGTTATTTTTATACACGCTTTCTTGTTCGTTACTTTCAGGCACAAATTTGTTGTTCACAAATTTATGACATGTCTGGTGGGTAGCTCTGCCTCTCATTTCTTTCTCCTTCAAAAGCCTCTACATTAACAATTGGATCTCATGTTTGCCATGAAAAACCAAACCAAAAAGGATATTAATGTCTCTGCTAAAGTTATCATCTTTGCCATTGATGATGCTTCCACCAATAAGATCACATGAGATGGATGGATCACACAAAAGATATCAAAATCCATCAATCAACAACTTTTTCGAGTGGTGAATCAAGTCAAGGTCCAATCTTTTTTCATTACAAATCTCATCACTATGGGAAAAGCAAACAATTTCACCTACAAGAAAGATTCATCCTTTTTGAAGCATTCTAAATTTAGGGGCAACTTTCCATGCTCTAAATTGGATTCTCATGTTTCTACCATATATGAAATGTTACCTACAAATTTGAATGGCAAGTTGGTGTCTTCCACCACGGATATGATCCCATGTATTGATGTCATGCCAGTCACGGTGATTTAGCTTTAAATGTGGAAGATAAGGTACTTGAATTAAAGAAAAAGATCTTGCTCCTCACAAAAACCGTTGAAGACAAAGATTTGGAGATTGCTAATCTCATGAACAAGTTGGAGATGTAGAATAATGTTGAGCCAAGTCAACAACCAACTTCATTCCTGGTTCGACTTCAAACATAGTCTTCATGGACAAAGGAAAAAAGAAAGAAGAACTTGGCTTTTCTTAACAACTTTCTGCTTCCATTGCGATGCTCTTAATATAATAGTTACAAAACATGATCACCAACACAATCCAAACATAAACGAAGGATGTTCGCAAAATTCGATTTTGTATTCAAAGTCATACATGAAGCGAATTGAAAACATGAAAAAGCCTCTCGGATATCAACTTCGGAAGTTCAACTAGTTTGATGGAAAGGGTAGCCCAAAACAACACTTTGCTCATTTCATTGAGACTTGTGAAAATGTTGGGACTTTGGGAGATTTTCTTGTTAAGAAATTTGTTCGATCCCTTAGAAGAACCGCATTTGATTGGTACATTGAGTTGGAAGTTGAGTCAATTGACAGTTGGGGACAACTCAAAAAAGATTTTTTCAACCAATTTTGTAGTACTCGACATACAGTCACCTTGATGGAGCTCACCAACACTAGATAATGGAAAGATGAGCCTGTTATTGACTACATCAATCGATGAAGAGCATTAAGCTTGGATTGCAAAGAGCGAGTATCTAAAATTTTTGTAGTTGAAATGTGCACACAAGGCATGCATTGGGAGTTTTTATACATCCTTAAGGGAATCAAGCCTCGAATATTTGAATAGCTTGCAACCCGAGCACATGACATGAAGTTAAGTATAGCGAGGCATGAAAATTACAAACCTCATGTACTTGATCTACGAAAAAAGTGGAAGGTTGTAGAGAAAACAAAAGTAAATAAAGGGGCAATGAAACAAATTTGTTGCATCTCATAACTTGAAAAATCATTGACTCAAAGATGATCAAAACTCCTAAATACAAGTTTAAACCATCAATGATTCCAAAAAAAAAAAAAACAATACTCCTTGATATGATTTTAAACTATCAATGGTTCCAAAAAAAAAAAAAGCACCTATACTCCTTGATAGAAGCTTAAACTATCAAAGGTTTAAAAAAAATAAAAATAAAATAAAAACAACAATACTCTTTGATACGAGTTTAAACTATCAACGGTTCTAAATAAAGAAAAAAAACAAAGAACACCAATACTCCTTGATACGAGTTTAAACTGCTCCAAAATTTCAAGATTCCTCAGCATGAATAGAAACTGCTCTAAATTTTTAAATTTCCTCAACATGAATTGAAATTGCTCCAAAATTTCAAGATTCCTCAGTACAAGCAGAAACTACTCCAAATCTTCAAGCTTCCTCAGCACAAAATGAAATTACGTCAAATTTCCTCAACACGAAGTAAAACTGCTCTAAATCTTCAAATTTTCTCAGCATGAATTGAAACTACTCCAAAATTTCAAGATTCCTCAGTACGAACAAAAACTACTCTAAATCTTTAAGTTTCCTCAGCACGAAATGAAACTGCTTCAAATTTCCTAAGCACAAAGTAAAACTGCTCTAAAATTTCAAAATTCCTTAGCACGAACAGAAACTAGTCCAAATCTTCAAATTTCCTTTGCATGAATTGAAACTACTCTAAAATTTCAAGATTCCTTAATACGAACAGAAACTGCTCCAAATTTTCAAGCTTCCTTAGTATAAAATGAAACTGCTTCAAATTTCTATAACACGGAGTAAAATTGCTCCAAAATTTCAAGATTTCTCAGCACGAACAGAAACTACTCCAAATCTTCAAATTTCCTCGGCACGAATTGAAACTGCTCCAAAATTTTAAGATTCCTCAGCTCAAAATGAAACTTTTCCAAAGCTTTAGGGATCCTCAGTACGAAGTAAAACTGCCTCAAAGTTTCAAGGTTTGTCGTATGACTTTAAACTACCTCAAATTCTCGAATGTTTCCTTGACATAAACTAAAACTGCTTCAAAAAAATAAAATCAAGCCATAAAAGGCAAGAAGATTTTAAGTCACAAAGTACAAGATACTTCAAGCCTCAACAATTATTACATGATAAGCATGCATACACAGTTAAATCTTAAAATGGGAGTATTTGTATACACCAAAATTTTAGCATTTTTGTTTATTAAAATAATTGGTCAATTTAAGGGTCAATTAGTTAAATTGTAAATTGACAAATTAGAAAACTAATTAGTCAAAATATAAATTGACAAACTAGACACTAATTGGTCAATTGACAAAATAGACACAAATTGGTAATCAATACCTATCACAACCAAATCACCTCAAATCAACCTCAACCTCAACCTTAATCATAATCAAATCATTTTCAATTACCCAACATTCTATTCAATCACCTTCAATTACATTTAAATTGGACAAATTCTTCAATCACCACAATTACCCCAAATTTTACAACTCTTCCACCCGAACCTTCTTCTATAAATAGGTTCAGATAGGAAACGGAAGGGAGGCAAAAAACTCAAGTCACAAAAACTCTTGAAACTCCATTGCTTTTCTTTCTCAAACAATATATATCAAGCAAGCCACAAATTCCTGCGATCAAGCTCAGTACCCACAAAGATCACAAGACCTTTCTCAACGATCATCCACAATGTCTTTTTGAAAGAGGTTCATCAATTCATCGAGGATCAAGCTACATAACCCTCAAATCAAGCAAAGTTTTCAAAGAGATCAAATCAAAGAATTTTATTCTTTTCTTGTAAAGAATATTAATTCAAAGGTTGTACCATCTTTTTTACAAATTATAATACAACTATTATTTTTGTAAACACTTTCTTGTCTGTTACTTTCAAGCACGAATTTGTTGTTCATAGATTAAAATAATGGTCATATCAAACTCATACTACAATTACATACAACTATTGATAAATTTGAGTTGCTACAGCAAAGCTCTAAACAGAAAAAGCTTTTATGGTGAATTGTAATCTTCCTTATTTTTTTCTGAATACAAATGGTACAAGAGAGAGTTCTATTTATACATCTCTAATTAACTCATACTACAATTACAGAAAATTGATGATAAATTTAAGTTGCTACAGCAAAGCTATAAACAAGAAGAGTTTTTATGATGAAATGTAATTTTCCTTAATTTTTCTGAATACAAATGGTAAAAGAGAGAGTTTTATTTATATACCTCTAATGACCCTTCTAGAAATACAAATACATGAACAATGAACGTTCACCATGCACTTACATTAATTGATGAACATGGAAAATAGAAATTTATTTGAATAATTTATGAATCTAGAAAAACAAAATTCATGAAAGTGCATTAATTCCAACATTCCCTCTTAATGCACTTTCTTCATGACTCTAATAAGCTCCAGAAGATAGCAAAAATTTTCTTTAAGAAGTGCTTACATCAATATGTGTGCAAACTATTCTTCATTTCTGTATTACTTGAGATGAATAACTTCCTTCTCAATAGCATCACTAATGAAATGGTATTTTATTGCAATATGTTTGGTTTTGCCATGACTAATTGGATTTTTTTCAATTGCAATTGCAAATTTATTGTCACAAAATAACACAGTCTTTCCTTCTTGCTTTTCACCAACATCATCCATAATCTTTTAAAGCCAAATATCTTGGGAAATAGCTTTTGCAGCTGCCACATACTCAGCCTCAAGAGATGATTGAGCTTCAATATTTTGCTTTTTAGAAGCCCATGAACATACTCTCGATCCAAGAGAGAAAACATAGCCAGAAGTGTTTTTCATATCATCTTGACATCCAGCCCAATCACTGTTTGTGTAGCTAAAAATTTTGAATCTTCGATAGTTTTATAGAAAATTCCATAGTTTAGCGTACCTTGCAAGTACCTTAGCACCCTCCTTCTAGACAACAACTTGCAGCAAACATAATATCTGACCTAGTAACTGTAAGATACAGTAAGCTACCAACTAAACTTCTATATTTTGAGGCATCAACCTTCTTACGACCATATTCTTTCCTTAGTTTTTCAATCACAACCAAAGGAGTAGAAATTGCTTCGCAGCTAAGCATATTAAATTTCTTTAAAATTCCTTCGGCATACTTTCTTTGAGACGTATCTTTTGTTTGAGAAACTTCAATTCCTAAGAAATAATGAAGTAAGCCCAAATCAGTCATTTCATAAGTATGCATCACGTCTTCTTTGAATCCATGAATTGTATTTTCATCATTTCTTATGAATATTAAGTCATCAATATACACAAAAATAATAAGAATAGAAGAGGCAGCTTTCTTTAAATAGAGCATACACATCTAATCAAAAAACACTGAGATCTAAATAAAAAACAAAAAATCACCCTGAGATGAGACCAAAAAAACCCGATCTGCACATCTAATCCAGAAACATTCAGATCTAAATAAAAAAACAAAAAATACCTTGAGCCACTACAAAATAAAAAAATGCACTATTGTTGACAGCAACTTACTGTCGACAAAAGTCTTATTGACAGCAATGATCATTACAGACAACACCTTGTCGGCTACAAGCTGCAATGCTAACTAATACCAACAATGTCCTGTCGATAAAATTTGTTCCTTTTAAAAAAATCCTCAAATAATTGTTAACAAAGTTGATATGAAGCACATGTATCTTGTTATCTTTAAAACAAATCATACCACCACGAAGTTGTTCAATTCGGTGTAGATGTTTCTGGACACGTTGTCACCAAGACAACACGGTATGTCTCTCAATACCCTCTACAAGAAAGAAGACGATTTCTCTTTGCCAACACATTTCCTTGCCCAAATATTAACTCTTAAGTTTGGTTCTATACAAATGAGTTTACCTGCCTATTCCGACCATGGACAACAGGCCATTTGACTGGGAGATTCTAAAATTGTACAGGCTTGGTTCCATTGAGTATTGGAAACATGTTATAGCCCTTACTCCCGGTAATTATATTGAAGTGCATAATTGGTTGAAGATCACAAGGCATTTCGAATAAGAACTCTCTCTTTATTTTTATTTTTTGATTTTATTACCTATATATTTCTTTTCTTTTTTCTTTTTTCTTTTTTCTTTTTTTAGTTTGGTAAATATTTATTAGTATTATTTAGAATTTATTATATTTTATATGTTTATATCTGAAATAATTAATTTCTAATTTTATTTATATAATAAATATTAATTATTTGTTGTTCCCATCAGTTAAATAAAACTGATTATTTCCCTAGAAACAATAAATCAAAGAATTTCATTATGTCTTTCTAAGATCATTATCATTCTATTTCGTAGGGATAGACGAGACACGTATACAATAGATATATAGAAGATGGAATTCTATTGAATTGTTAATATCAACTGTATACAAAGTTTGTATATATATGTATAGAAGGTGTGCGAGTGAATGATTTAAATAGTAATAGAATTTTGTAACCTTCAAGAAATTGGAAGTTTAAAATGAGTGTAAATTAAATTAGGAATTATATAGTAGCTAATTAAATATGAGTTTAATAGGTTATGATACAAATTCAAATATTGAAATTAAAACAATTTTATAGATGCTGAATTTTAAAACCTACAGTTCAAAATCTTTAAATTTTTGAAATTTACACAAATTTATGATTTTAATAAATCACCCAATAAATTTATTTTATTTTATTTTCATTGAAATAGAAAAGTAATAATTGTATGGACCTAATAAAAAAGGAAAAAGAAGAATTCTGCTAAAGTGCTTAAGATGATGAAGTATATGTGTTAAGAGTCATTAGAATTTTGATAGTATTGGAAAAATTGGTTTTCTTTGTAAATTTTCTTCTGTTTAGTGCGCGTGTTCCTGGATATACTTATATGATTGTTGGAAAATTCCAAGACTGAGATTAAAACGTTTTGTTGACGTTTAATCCATTTTAGGACTAGGCGGCCAAACACGGGCAGATCTACAGAAAAAAAAATTATACAATGTCTGTTCAATAAAAGAAAAAGGAAAAAAAAAAAAAATAGATTTCTAACCCTTTCTGCAATCTCTAATTATTCCATAGAAGGTTGTTGAATAAGGAAACTAATATATTTTTACATACTTTTCTATAATATTCTTATTCATGTTTCTAAAATAACGATAAATATGCCTTAAATGAATTTTCAACTCTTGTATTGACCCAAAAAAATTGAAAATGCAATGTGTATTCATACATGATGGAAGAATGACTTGAAGAAGATTGTATATACATAATCTCAAATCTCTTTGTAACACCCCAATTAGCTCAATTGTACCAAGCTACTTAATTGACGAAGGAACCGACCACATAACCCTTAATGGTTGCTTAATTGATTGTGATCACATGTACACTTGCTTCTTGTAGCACTTACCAGCTTCTTGTTCCTCAAAAGATTCCTCCCATATCACCAGAATGTGGAATCAATGAGACCACGTTTACCTCCTGGCCCAAAACCTTGGCGTATAGTTGGAAATCTCCCTGAAATGTTTAGAAACAAGCTAGCCAGCATTCCGGTGGATACACATGCTCATGAAAGATATGAATACCGAAACTGCATCTATCCGTCTAGCGAATGTTCATGTAATTCCTGTCAATAGCCCGGAATTGATCCGAGAATTCTTGAAAAAACAAGACTCTGTTTTCGCCTCGAGACCAACAAGCATGGCTGCCAATTTCATGTCAAAGGGATACTTCTGCTCTGGGGCCTTACGGAGAACAATGGAAGAAAATGAAGAAAATTCTTACGTATGATATACTTTCCACTCGTAGACATAAATGGCTTCATGACAATAGGATTGAAGAGGCCGATAACATTGTTTGTTATGTCTACAACCAATGCAATGACAAAGACAAATGTGTTGTTGTTGATGTTAGGCTTGTTTCTCAACACTACTTTGGAAATGTGATGAGGAGGGTGTGTTTCAGTAAGAGGTTTTTCAGAAATGGGATGAAGAATGGGGGCCTAGTCATGAAGAAATAGATCATGTAGATGCAATTTTCACAATGCTAAAATACATCTTTGCCTTCTGTATTTCTGATTATATTCCATGCTTGATAGGGCTTGACTTAGATGGTCATGAGAATATAGTTAAGAAGGCTGTTCGGAGGGTAAACCAGTATCATAATCCAGTGATTGAAGAAAGGATTCAACAATGGAAGGATGGAAGAAAAAAAGATGTGGAAGACTTCCTTGATGTTCTTATTACTTTGAAGGATGCCAATCATAACTCAATACGGACGCCAGAAGAAGTCAAGGCTCAGATTATAGTAAGACTCCTTAGCTATTCTAATTTTGTTTATTCCAATTGGAGTCCTTAGCTATTCTAACTCTTTGTCATATGTGGTAGTTAATTTTACCATGGGATCGATATTTTGTTTCTTCCACTTAGATACGCCTGTTCTTTTCAATTTTTCATATTTGAAGTGTGATTTTGGCAGGAAATATTCATGGCAGGTGTGGATAATCCATCAAATGCATTTGAATGGGCACTTGCAGAAATGATAAATCATCCTGAGATTCTAAATAAAGCAACAGAAGAATTGGATGGTGTGGTTTAAAAAGGAGAGACAAGTCCAAGAATCTGACTTGAACAAGCTTAACTATGTCAAGGCTTGTGCAAGAGAAGCATTTCGTCTCCACCCAGTTGTTTCTTTCAATGTTCCTCATCCTCATGTTGCCATGGATGATACAACTGTAGCCAATTACTTCATCCCGAAAGGTAGCCATGTCTTGATCAGTCGACAGGGTCTCGGTCGAAATCCAAGAATTTGGGATGAACCGGAGAAATTCAAACCAGAACGTCATCTAACGGACAAAGATATCGATTTAGCTTTAACTGATTCAGAATTATGCCTCTTATCATTTAGTACCGGCAAACGTGGATGTCCGGGTGTGTTGCTTGGAACTTATATGACTGTCATGTTGTTTGCAAGGCTTCTGACTGTCATGTTGTTTGCAAGGCTTCTCCATGGATGTACTTGGAGTGTACCACCAAATGAGACCAGCATAGATCTTACTGAGTCAAAGAATGACATTATGCTCGCAAAACCGTTGCGTGCACTTGCAAAGCCAAGGTTACCAGAAAAAGTTTATCAAGGGTGAATAATATTGGCTTAAGGATATGTTAATATGTATTAGCACATGATACTACCATATGGTTTTCTTCAGCTCTAATTATGTGTATTTCAATTTTATAGCTATAAGTGACTAGGATGCATGCTCAAGACTTACCAGAGCTTTCTGATCTGACCTGAGAGCTTAGCATAAATAATAATTGTTTTAAAATAAAATTTTATTTTTAACTAATGGTTGTTCAATGATGAAACATACTTAATGTTAACTATAAACTTATATACTGCTTTGTTCCTTTTGGATTATATCAGTTTTTAATTCGGTTGTTCAAGAATTTTCTCAGTCAATTTTATCTTTCGAGATTCAAAATTTTTCAATCAAGTTCTATTCTTTCTTTTACATGTTATGAATTAACAAAATAATATTGGCTCAAGGATATGTTATGTATTAGCATATGATATAACCTATGCTTTTCTTCAACTCTAATTATGTGTATAATTTCAATTTCATAGCTATAAGTGATAAGGATGCATGCTCAAGACTCATTAGAGCTTTCTGATCTGACCTGAGAGCTTAGCATAAATAATTGTTTTTAAATAAAAATGTTATGTATAACTAATGGTTGTTTAATGATGAAACATATTTAATGTTATCAGTTTTCAGTTTAGTTCTTCAAGAACTTTCTTAGTCAATTTTATCCTTCAAGATTTAAAATTTCTCAATCAAATTATTATTCTATTTACATATTATGAATTAATGAAATAACCACAATTGACATAAAGATAATAGCATACTTAAGTTATTTTTATATCTTACAAAACTTTTTGGTCGTTTTATCATTAAATTATATAAAATTAGTTTATTTATGCTTAACATGAGAATGAGAAAAATGTAACTTTATTGAAAAATTCTAAATTATAGAAGATGAAATTGACCGTAAACATTCTTAAAAGACTAAATAAAAACTGAGGCAATCCTAAGAGACTAACATAGTAGTTAAGCCTTAACTGTCTCACATTCCAAAATAAAAAGAAAAATAGTTTACATGTTCAAAGGACCTGTTTATTGATGATACTCTAAAGACTAGTGTAGAATAAGTAATTTTGTGCCTATACTAAATTGTCACATGGCACCTACAAGGCATCAAAACTATAAATTGCAAAGTTTCATGCATCACATCGAAGTTCTTTAGTGCAATAATGATGGCCATTAAAAACATAACATAAACAAATCACAAGTTACCACATGTTTAAAATAATTTACATGTAAATTATATTTGGACGACTCGTGGTCAACAAAATCTCGTCACTTGTCGTTTATGACAAAGAGAAAATAAATATTCTCAAATAAAGACATGACACGTGTCATCCAATAAGACTTTGCCATATAGCATTAAGCCCTCCTCACAATTCTATAAATAGGGGGCTTACTCACTATTTGGAAGGGCGAGAACAAGGAGAAGAAAGAGAAGCATAGCTCTGCAGAACTTAAGTCCCAGAACCTTGCGAAACCTCAAACTTTCAACAAGAGTTTTTCCCAGCCATTGAAGATTCGAAACCTGATCAAATTCAACTTGTTCGAGATCAAGCTCCATGAGTCATTGTCTAATAAATCAACTTCGTAATTAAGCCCAAAGCCCACGAAGCCCTAACAATCCATCCCAAATCAATCGGTGATTTTATGAGAACAACAAGTCTATCATATCTTTGTACAATTAGGTCTGGATTTGATTCTTGCGATCAAACCACATGCCTGTGAGAATCCATCAACTACATACTCAAGAACAATCAAATCGTCATTTTGAAGAACCAAGATAATTTCATTCGAGATCAAGCTTTCAAGCCCTCGAATCAAATAAACCTAGAAGAATTGTTCTTTTCATTGTAAAGAATATCAATACAAAGGTTGTACCTTATTCATTGATATAAATTAATACAAATATTATTTTGTACAAGCTTCTTGCCATTTATTTTACAGGCTCGAAATGCGTGTATTACAACTACCCTGCTAGCTACATTTTTTTGTTTCAAAAAACTAGTAATAGTAGGCTTAACTATTCTTTTGGTTTTACAATAGTGTTTTATTTTTCAATTCAGTTTTTCATTCGTTTCAACAATATAATCCTCTAATATTTAGAATTTCAGATTTTTTTTACCATTATATCGTAGTTTCAAGAAAAAATGAGTTAAGTACTGCCGTGGTTTCAAAACTATTCACTTAAATAATGTTTCACATTGCATTTGTGTCCTTGAAGACACAAATTCAGCTTGCTACATAAACAAAAAATTGCTAGGGAGGAAATTAAAATAACTGTTCCTGTTTGTGGGCGAATTAAATCAATTTTCGAGTACAAATTACACAAATTGATGAAATTAGTGAGTTCTACGTACACACAAATCAACTTTAAAATTTTCTTTTAATAATATGTTATTTATTTCTATGAATAAGTGGGTTGAACTCATGAATTGAGTTTTTTGTGAGTTCAATCAATAAATTAATTCCTTATTATGTCGGTCTAAATCACGAATTCTACTAGAAATTATTTTGTGGGTTCAACTCGTGATTTGTTCTTTTTTTTTAAAATAAAGTACTGTTTCTAACCAATATCCATTAACTAATACCAAGTAAAAGAAGATTAAACAGATGTTCATATTTCTTTAATTTTCATTAATTATGAAAAATTTGTCAGTACTTATTCTCCTTGGAGCTGCATCACTCATTTATTCATGATAGAGAAATATAATAGAATAATCTCCTTTCTATCAATTAAAAATGATAATGTGAAGGTTCTAATATGAAGGAAGATGGATAAAACACAGAAGGTCATAGCAATTACAATCGAGATAAAAATAATAATAATAATAAATAGAACTTACTATCTAGACAAAAGAACTAGAAAACAATGAAAGTATTAGAATGATCAAATGGAGATGAAAAATGAGAAAAAGAGGAAAATAACACAGAAGTTTGCATTTTGTTGAATATGAAAATAAGGAATTCACACTTAATTACCATGGGAAAAAACTTGACATTCCAAAAGTATAAAAAACTTACAAAGCAACTTAACTGTAAAATGAGAATAAAAAATTAATTATTTACTTTAGCAACATTTTGACGAACATGATGGAATTAAGGTGGTTTATATGTAACATCATCATTTTTTTCACTTTCGGGATAATTTGATATTTAACTGTAAATCACTCTTACATTGAGGACCAATCTCAATTTTTATCATTGTTCGACTTCTAAACTCGTTTTCATGTCCAGCTGCCATGCGAAGCATATATCTATCTAATCGTTGCTTCATCTTAATAATTTCCAGCTTCAGCCTCTCAACGAGTTCTATCCTACTGAGTTTCTGATCATGGTAAAATTGTCGATATCGATTTTAAAACGAATATTTGATGGAACCTGCAATATTTCCATCTCACCACCTAATATAATTAGACTATCTTGTCGAAACCACCCAAGTTTATTATATATTTTAGTGACAATATGGACAAAAAAACATAGTCTTATTACTTGCTACAACTCAAGTTAGCCTCTTCAACCCAAATCCCTATTACATTCTTTTACATCCCATAATAGAAAACATAAAAGGAACAAGATAAACATTCAAGATAGGTTTGAGAGAGCATCATCAATACTTAAATTGGCCTAGTTCAATTCCTAGCACAGCACTTCACCACAGTTGTGAACAACAAATTGGTATCTAAAAGTAATAGACAAGAAAGCATGTACAAAAACAAAAATTTTATTATATTTGTATACAGATGGTACAACCTCTTAATTAATATTCTTTACATGAAAAGAATAAAATCCTTTGATTCAATCTCCTATGAAGTTTTCTTTGATCCGAGTGCTATGTAATTTGATCCTGAATAAATTGATGAAACTCTTTCAAAACGACGTTGTGGATGGTTGATGAGAAAAGTCTTGAGCTCTCTGCGGGCATTAGGCTTGATCATAAAAATTTGTGAGTTGCTTAAATCTATGTTGTTTGAGAGAGAAAAGCAAAGGAATTTCAAGAGGTTTTGTGGCTTGAGTTTTATGCCTCCGTTTCAAATGTGAGGCCCTTTATAGGAGAGGTGATGTAAGCAAATGTTAATTGATTGGAGGTAATTCAAATTGATTGATTGATTGCAGTTATAATTGATTTGTGAGTGATTAAAGATGATTAATATTGACCTTGACTTGAGGATGATTGGAGCATGATTGAAATTATTTAGAGAATATTAAAGAGTGATTGGATTCAATTTGATACAATCAATACTTAATTATTCACTTCATACAGTTTGTCTTCAATCAACATTTAATCACTAAGGTCTACTTGGGAGTTTGAGGGGAAGGAGAGGAGATCATAAAATATTCATATTTTTATGATTTTATCTTTAAAATATTTTAATTGAGTATTAATAGATATTTCATAAAGAAGATACGGGTATATTTGACACTGTAATAAAAAATTATAAAGTACTTATCATCTCTTTCCAATTCCACCCAATATGGAAGAATTAAAATTTGATGTTTGAAGGGATACATGTATCCCCATTTCCTCTCCCTCTATTTTAAAAAAACTCTCAAACAAGAAAAAAGATACATTTTCCTCTCCTCTCCTCTTTTTTTTTTTCCCTCCATTCTGCTCCATCCAAATAGACCCTAAGGTAATATCAATTTGTCTTCAATTAATGTCTAATTGCTCAAGTACTTGGTCTTGAATCAATACTCAATCATACAAATGATTGACTAATCAATATTTGATTAGCTAAATTGTAATTTTGAGTCCAATTACCATTTACTTTGCTAATTGTAATAGATTAATCAATATAAAATTTATATTTCAGTAATCAATTAGCTAAAATTATACAACTAATAAATTTATAAAATTTTGGTATCTACACATCTATGTATGAGACTGTTTTTCAACCTCTGGCATCATAGTTATCTCATAACCAAGCAACTAATTTTTCCCTCCTATTAACTCCTTGTTTTGCCAAAATATGCCATTTGATTTCCCTATCTTAAGCACATATTTAAACTCAACATCCAGTAATTTGGCAAAGGATTTTATGGAGAATCTTCCATTTGCAGTGAATCTCCAACTCTATTCTCGTGATCATTTTCCACATTTTTTTGATTTACTAGTTTTAATCATGTCAAATATTGAACTGTAGATGATATTTATTAATTCATCAGTATTAATTGTTTCCCTTATATGATAGTTTTTTTCTTTTTTTCTTCTATATTTTTTTTTTTTTTGGCTAAGACCCTTATATAATAGTTGAAATGAAAGTCATATCATCAGTATTGTTTCCCTTATGTAATAGTTGAAATGCATGATTGTAAAGTCAAATCATCCTAGAAAATCACGTGAAACTAATAAACCAAGATACTAACAGAGTTAGCAACATGATCGTATTATCATGTTCAACACTAAAAGACTAAAAGAGTTTGACACGTAGTTACTTTATCATGTTCAACACTAACTTTTGAAGCGTTATTGTATAGTCAAATTAAGTTGAAAGATCAAGTTCAGCAGTGTCTGCTATCATGTCAAACACTGTCAACATTTTAAATTGTGATTATATTATCACATGAACTTAAAAAAATTGATGAAGTTTGTAACATAATCTTATTTTCATGTCCACTAAAAAGACTAAGATTGTATAGTCGCAACAATTTGAAAGATTGTTCGCATCTTTCAACATTGCTAGCATTAATAAGGGATAACAATTGACTGTGATTTATATTTTTAATTATTTTTATTATGCTAATAAATTAAATTTATAATTATATATAATTACTTATTACATATTTAAATGATATTAATGTAATAACTTGCAGCTAACATATATATTAAAATATTATATGTAATTTGTGTCATTAAGTACAACTTTAAAATTTAAATTATTTTTATGAATATTCGTTAACGTAAATATGACGGTTAGGTGATAAATTAAAATAAGTATAGTTTAAATCACGTGTTCATTAAACAAATATGTCATAATTATAAAATGACAAATTGTATATATATATATATACAATATTATATATGAATATCTAAGGCACATGTGTGGCTTATGATTTTCCTTCATTATTTTAATAAACTTTATTTTTATCTCTTTCTTCCTTGGCTTGACGTTTTCCTGGGTGAGAAAAAAAAATGTCCACTGCTCCTTCTTTCTACGACTTTCTCTTGGGATTTGCTGGAATTTTGAAAGATGAAGGCTACTGTGAACTCTTGCTTTTTCCACCTAAATACAATCCTTGAGTAATTCTTGTTCATTCTTTCAAGTAAGCCGTGGGTGTGATGGAAGCAAGGAGGTGCACGGATTGAAGACAGACGTCCATTCCTTCATTCCATCTTGCTCTGTTTTCTTTTACTTTGTTCGTCAGTCATCTTCATTTGGTAGCTGTTCAAGCTTCCTTTGCTTGTTTCCAACGTAAATTCCTTGGGGTGCCGTGGCTTGAAGGTGTTGAATCGATGTTAAAATAGAAAGGAAGAAGGGAGGTTGGAGTGAGTCATTATTATAGTCAAGGCAGTGAGTGGCAAACGTGAACTGTGTATGAGGATTTGTGAATAATCTCCCTGTTAGGTGAATTGGAAATGAAAATAAGTGAGTTGGACTATAATTAAGTTAATTTAGAAAAGCTAATGCAAGTATCAACAGTGAGGATTGGAAAATGTTAATATTTAGAAGTTTAATTTAAGTTGATTAATTAGGTAAATTAAAAATTGGTATAAGAATAATTGTATAAATTAAGGAAATTTTGTAAGTATATATATGCTTAGATACGTATAAGAAAATAGATAGATATTTATATGATTATAATAGGTTGTTATATGAAAATTTTAAAAAATATTAAGTTGTCGACGGTTATATTAAGCTATTTATATTAATTCAGAAATCGTAGGATTAATTTTGAAAGAAATAGGAATAAATCATAGGAATTAGGAGAAAAATATATTTTATATTTTGAATAAATATTTTAGGGAAATATAGATGTTATTATAAATATAGAAGTTGACTACATGAATATCCTTAGACATAATAAGTTGAAATTTATGGAATTAGTTATAAAACAATTACTTTGAATAACATGTGAATTTATGATTTTCAGCATTGGAGCGTGATGAGGACATTCTGACACCGTCACATGCTAGACGGACAGACAAGTCACATCCGTGAGCTAGTGAGTGAATTATGTGCTTTATGATTATCAAATTATTGTGTGCCATTATGTGCATACTTGAATTTAATGAGTGATTTCAGTAATTTAACTGGATTATATCTGATTGACATTGATTGTGACTGATAAGGGCAAACATGTGAAAAAATTTTATAAAAAAAATGGTTTTCATCTTTGAAATTAAAATCCAGGTGCACCTAGATTATTTAAACTTACAAGTTTATATGAGTTATCCTAATCCTGACAATTGTTTTAAAAACTATTGAAGTACTCAGCCTTGGTGGGATGGATTTGTGTAAGGAGAATAATTTGTTGTGTGGGCGCGTAAATGCCAAGCGGAGAAGATATTGTTGTGTGGGACTGAGTTACTCGTTAGCCCTTTGCTTGTTTAGTTTATTGTGTAATTATTGATTGACTTGTATGATTTGGTTGTTGTTTTGGGACTGTGAACTAAGTGAGCTGTGATGGTATAATCATGTACGTATATTAATAGATTTGAATATGAGTTGTAAATTATGATATGTGTGTTGTATGATGTTAGTACCCGTACGGTATATGATTTACTCACTGAGTCTTGGTGACTCACCATTTCCTTTGTGGTTATTTTTTTTTAGTTTTCAGGAAATCGCGGTTGATTGCTATAGAGGGCTACCTGCCGACTCTGTAGCGGCAATGTATATTTCATAAATCGCACACTTAGAGCGTAAAGGACAGCACTTGCAGTCACCTAAGATGTCATGCATGGTTGTAGTATATATATTATGAATATTATGGTGTTGTTCTGTTTTGTTAGGAGCTCCTTTGTATATTCTGATATCACGAATTACTATTAACTTGAATCCATGTTATTTGTTTATATTATGGGTATGTTCCACCGTATAGGGAGCCTCTGCCAAAATTTTCATAAATCGTTCAGTGTTTAACTGTTGGCACTGGATTTTATTTTAACTCTATAATATTTTGATAGTATTGACTATAATGTATTTTTAAATTGTGATGTACATTACTTGCATATTTAGGGTTACAGGAGTATGGACATCTATTCTTTCTGCCAGTCATACCTTCATTTGAGGATATGACAACTTAGTCTAGGTTCACTATATTGGTAGACATTATATTTGGATTATACTTGGTCTAGATTAAGGGTGTGCACGAGTCGGTTTGGTCCATATAGTTGTAAATTTTTTAACTGAACTAAAATTTTTGGATAGTAAAATTCTAGAACTGAACCGAACAGAAAATAGTCATTACATGAAAGTACCCGAATCGAAAAAATATGACTCGTTCAGTTCCGATATTTGGTTACTAGAAATTTATCAATATTTCACTAAAATTAATTTAAAAATTCTATTTTTTTTGTTTTTGAACCTCATACATTTTAAATTCATTAGTTATTATAAAAGAAAAATACAAAAAACATAATATATCAACATATTCAACACAAATAAAAATATAAGATTATAAATTAACACAACAATATATTAAAAATAACAAATTTTTTGTAAAAAAAAAATATATATATATATATATTTTTTGATTTTCGAGTAATCACGAATACCCATGAACACTCTACCTCACTACCCGTAACCGAGCCGAAAATAATGGATATTAAATTTAACTACCCAAACCGAACCGAATAAGGAAAATACCCGAATTTAACCGAACTGAATTATCGATTTGGTAGACAATGTGTAAACTCCCACATTGCTAAGGCTAGAGGGTTTCATAATTCTTATAAGTAAATAGGTCTCTCCTCTTGTCACCAATTGATTAGTTTTCATGAGTAAGGCTCTAACAAATATCATGATTGGATTGAATCCCAATTAAAATATTGTCAATCCATATAAAATATGTGATTGTCATTAGTAACTAATAAAAATTAGGACAGAGACTATAATGTTTTATTAGCATATCCTCCCTATCATACAATCAAATATTATAACAAACAATCTCATATACCCATCCCAACAAGACAAACAACATCACAAATACACACAACTCAACAAGTTAACATCGCAAATAAACATTGAACTAATTTATCCAAGATAATTAGTTTCATACATGTGTATAAAAAACCAAAAATATTTTAAGATGGTCACAATGAATTATATCACTCATAAATCATAACACCACTCTAATATGTACCACAAATTCATGCTTTCCTCTTTCGTGCTAGGTTTTTCTTGCGTAGAAGATTATCCCATCTAATTTGACCCCTCTGTCATACAATCAAATATTATAACAAACAATCTCATATGCCCATCCCAACAAGACAAACAATATCACAAATATACACAACTCAACAAGTCAACATTGCAAATAAACATTGAACTAATTTATCCAAGATAATCAGCTTCATACATGTGTATACAAAACCAAAAATATTTTAAGATGATCACAATGAATTATATCACTCATAAATCATAACACTCCTCTAATATGTTTTTTCCTATTTCGTGCTAGGTTTTTGTTGCGTAGAAGATTATCCCATCTAATTCGACCCCTCTTAACTTGTGTAATATGCATGTGTATAACCTATGGTACGTCTCTTGGCGCTAAGTGGTACATCATGCTCCGTGGATGAAATATAAATATGAATAAAGGTAGTATATTAATGAACTGAAATATATGTCCGTGAGATAGATAAGACATATGAATCTACTGTGGTCCGTAGCATTGATATTGTTGCAACACCTGACATCTCGAAAGCACGAGAGGAAGTTGTAGTGAACCCTACTGAAGCTATCTAGTTAAATAATTGTGAAGCACATCTGCCTAAATAACGAAGGAATTAAAACATGACCTGAACTAGGCCTAATAAAATTGTGAAGCACATCTATGCATACCACAACCGATAAGAGTAAGACTCATGGTTCACTTTCTCCCACACACCACCTGAACTACCCATGACCACATAAATAAAAGTAAAAGATTCAGAAAAATGTCACTAATTACGTAGTCTACCTTACAGAACAATATTTTTTATATTAACTGATACAAGAAGCATTGATTAAGAGTTTGAAGATAAATTTAGGTCCATTACGAAGAGATTCGCAAGACGGTGGAGGTAGCGCTCATCGAGGGTAAAATGAGGGAGAATCGCTTATGCTAATTTGGACATATCCAACGTCGGCCAATAGACGCCGTAGTTAAGAAGTGTGACCTAGTGTAGGTGATAGGTACTAGACGTAATAGAGGGAGACCAAAACTTTCATGAGACGGTCATTAAGAATGATATGACTACTCTGGACATTACTGAAAATGATGCCTTGGATCGATGAGATTTAAAAAAAATGATTCATATAGCTTATCTCAACTAGTTTGGGTTCTAATGCTTAGTTGAATTGAGTTGAGAATTTTTATTTTTTTTTCATTCATAATTTATATATTAAATTTAAGAATTTATCTTTTTAATTTATTATTATTAAAAAAAATTATTATCATGTTGTTAAGAATTTTGTTTTTACGAAACATCATTATTTTAATAATTAAATTTCAAAGAGTGTATCAAGGGAGTGTCCTATTTACAATACAAGTTCAATAGAAATTATGTGTGTAAAAAAATTAAAACTTATAAATTTAGTCTTACTTGACAAATTAAGTTTTTGATAAGTGAACCCATTTTTTTATGATTTCTAAGTACATTGAAACATCTAAATTATAACTCAAAACTCAGTCTAGCTGAATGCCCATAATAAGATACTAAGAGATAGTAAGATACCAAGTGCAATTTTTTAATTACCAATTGAATTCATATAGTAGTTAATTAATTTATGCTTTCTCTTATTACACATGTTATTCACATCAAAATTAAAAAATTTATAAGTATTTTACTTTTTTAAAAGAGTTTCGCACATAGAAACTCAATAAACATACATTCATAATTATTTTACCAATCTTTAAGATTCAAATAAATCCTTTTCTTGTAATCAAAATGATAATAATAATAATATGTTGACTTTTGCTAATTAATATGGTTGAGTGAAAATATTATTTTTGGCAGCGTCTGCATGAAGATGGACAAATATTCTTGGTTGACTCAAGCTTCATGAAGCAAATGTTTTTATAGAACTGATTGGTAGGCTGCTGAGATCAATGGAATGAAAATATACATATATATACTCAAGCAATTCGTTTTGCAAATAAAAGTGCTGCATTTGTTTGATTATTGAATGCACTCATAATGTTTGTTTTTCTCAATTTCAAACTTAAGTTAAAAATTAAATACATTTTCTTAACCCTGCACCAAGATCAATGTCAGCCCTTTAAAAGACATGAGCTCAATTCGCAGAGCATGTCCACGAAAAGTCTCTAATAAAATTTAAATATATATACCTTATTTGGACTCACTCTATGATGAGAAAACTCATAATTATCATTAACATGAATAAATAAATTATTGAAATTTACCTTGCATTCAAGACTCGTTTATAACATCATACAAAATTAAATAACTTAATTTATTAAATAAAATAATTATATAATATATTAAATAATGTTGTTTCATAATTATCTCCTTGTTTAACCCGGTATAATTATATTGCTATTAGAATATAAGAGAGAGTTATCACCCGAGGCATAAAAGTCTTATTCATCAGGTTAAACCAAACACTTTTCAAAATCTTATCTGCAAACCCTTTTATAAAACTATTAGTCTATTACATGATATATAATCTTTTGGTTAAGTTTTAATCCATTTTTTCTTTTTCTTTTTTTTTTTTCTTTTTTTTTTTTTTTGGTAAAGACATGCTCAATCCATTCAAACAAACGAATAGATGTTATCTAAAATTCATTATACTACTAATAAAGCGACACCCAAAAATTAAAAAAAAAACAAAAAAACAACAACAACTACAATTACAGGGAGAAAGGTGGGCCGTTTAAGCAGATGTGAGATGTCCTTCGCTTCATCATTTGCTTCCACGTTATTTTACATGCCATGCTCTATTAAAAGATGTCACCTCAATGACATTTATGTATACATGATCAAATTAAGAGACTGGAATCACCTGCAAAACGCTTGCTTTAAGGAGGGGAAAATATTGAATTCTCTTTTGCAGTCTGTAATTTTGAAAAGTTATGAGAGGCAAGGTATTATACTTTCTTCTTGATGTCATGCATAGATGCCTCCTTCAATACCTTCTGCACACAAAGAAGCTGAAGGACGTAGCTTTCAAACATCATCACCTGACAGGATGAGTCGATACATCCACTCTGTCCTTTACTCTCCGTCTTTCTTCCTTCAGGGCAACAATTTTCCTGTTTTGAGGGAAGACAATAGTGTAGCAGACCTTTATCGGCAGTTTTACATTGAAGGGGGATTTCAACAGCATGGCTACCCCTGGAAAAAGATATTATTTTGGAACAAATCGTGCACAATAAGTATTAGGTGAGTGCTGGTTCCCAGCTAAAGGAATAAAAACAGAAACTACGATAGGACATACTTCCTTTCAACTTTGCACTCATCATTGTCAGGTATCTTCACAGAAGATGCCTCCTCCACATGACCTGAAGAGTAAGTTGCTTCTGGACTATTCTCGATTATCTCTGGAGTTGTGTCCCTTCCTTTGTCGTGCTCTAGAAAATGGTGCTCGGCATTTGAAGCATCTATTGCCATTTTATTTTCTGAGAACAAGCCATTGTCCACAGTGGAAGTTTGTTCTCTCAACTCAAAATATTCACACTTGTCAGGCTGCAACTTCACTTTAATTGCCTCACGTTTGCTAACACTTTCCTGCGCTGATAAATCTGGAGATGCAGTATCACATTGAAATCCAACAACATCTGGAGGCTTTCCTTTCAAATCAAAATCTGGATTTAGATCTGGCTTAGTTGGCTCCAGCTCAACATTTGAGAATACAGGCAAATCATCATACGCAAACATTTCAGCAAATGAAGATTTGGCCTTGTTACGTAATTTAGAGACAGGATATGCACTAATTGGACTTTCAGATTTATCCTTGGAGCACAAGAATGAAATCTTGTTCTCTGATTGCCCACAGCATGAACTGAAACCTGAATTTAAATCAACTGGAGCATATACTTCGTCAAACTGCCAACTGTTATTTGCTCCCAACTCTTCTTGGAAAGTATAGTTTGAGTGGTAGGCCTTTTTTGGCTTTGAAAGATTTGGCATACTTATACTTTTTCCTTCTGTATTACTGCAATTATTTGCAAGGCTTACAAAATCATTGCCATGAAATCTCCTCTTTTCCCCTGTTGCCACTTTTGATGGTGAATCCTTGATTGTCTCATCCCTCACTGACATCAAATGTAGAGACAAAACTAAGAAGAATTATTAGTTGTTACTATAATTAAATTATCGAATAATATTGCATTCCAGAACTTATAAGCAGGAGAGAAAAAGAAGGGAGCATTATATATAACCTGCTGTGGACGAGCATGATTCTTCACTGCCAAAAGTTCAGAAATGGCAGTTGAACAGATGAGTCCAAGCACAGGTAAACATATGAAATAGCATTGAAACAAAGGGAGCCTTTGACATTACCTCAGCAAGCTTGAGTTGTCCCTTACATCTTCTGGGACAACACAAAACCAATCTGATTGGCTGATTAAATCTTGATCATCTACGTTAGAGCACCTGCCATCACAAAAGGATAAAATGAAAATCATTAATTACATGCTCAGTATACCGACAAACCTTCTCAAAGAAGTTCTCATACCTTGTCTTTGTGGAAGTAAAAAAGCCAAACCCATTGTCTGACTTTCGATGTTTGGACTGTTTCATTGGTGACTCTGAAAATTAAATTAAATAATTAAAGCATTAAAGCAAATATCAGAATTGCAAACATTCTTTTATGCACAACAAATCAATATCAAAAGACCGTTATTTGTAAAGCGTGATAGTAAAGTTAATGTTCGTTACGAGGAACTTTTAGAATTGTAGTACACATTTTTCAAGCATTTCTACCAGGATCTCAAAGTGAATACAAATGGGCTAAAGAACGAAGTGGGATAATAAATTACTGTACAATAAAAGGACCCACGTAGAACTCCAGGAAAACCTCTGTATATAGATTACATTTTCAACAAATCACTCAAAACCATGACCTCCAAATATTGTTCTCAGCATGAAAGTTGGTTAAAAAGAAGAGCACAAGGATTTCACATATACTGATATTCATAGTATAGCAGTAGCAATCATCTAGTTAGAGGATTTAGGCATCAGGCCAGTGTGGCACAACCAGATCAGACCTTCAAGGTTCATGTAATATGTGAGAAGAATTGTCAAATCATAGGAACTGCACTTTGGAACTCAAGTCGGAAAAAAATGTTAAATCAAAGAATGATTTCATTAGATTTTCAAGAACGGTGTTTTAGAAAGAAAAAAAAGATGATATCATTCAAAAAGCGAGGAGCACCTAAGAAGTTGAACCCTTCCATTCCTTTTGCTGAAAGCCTGCAAAGGCATAAAAACTTCATTGAGGGGCGAGATACCACTTTTTGAAAAAAAAGGCAAATCAAACATCAAAAATAAGAGATCACCTTCTCTTTGGTTGAAAGGGGTCTTCATAATCATATTTAGGATTGGTGTACTTCCCATTTTCCAACAAATCAGAAGAACTGTTCCCCTGTTGACATGCCCTCTTTTTCCAAGAGAGATCATATTTATGGTCTTCAAAAAGGTTGTCGTCAAGGAAGCTAGATTTCACTATTTAACCAAAGGAGAGGGTTAAAAGCTTTTTTTTTAAATACATAAAAAACTAACAAAGAAAGGAAGAAGATGATTATTCCAATTTCTGAAATCAATCAATATAGAGACCGGGAGCCCCTGATCCAGTGATAAAAAGCTGCATAAAAGTGTACATAATATGAAGAGCATAACAAGACCAACAAACCACCAACAGAGTACATCTCCTTTCATTTTTGTCCTTTCTTTTATTTTTTAACATCATGTTGATTGAAGAGAATTGTTATTTAGCTCATGATATGTATGTCAGTCGAAAACAAGTATCCAAAGATATAAAAAGACAACCAATCAAAGAAGAAACAGAGTAAACTGTAGATTACCATCCCATATATCTTCATTGCTATAGTATGTGTTGTACAAGATGTTTTGGCTGGTGGAAGAACCATAAGAATAACTAGTATGATCTTTGTACTGCAAGCAGTCCCCAGTAGTAGCTAGATTCTGCTGTACTTTGCTATAAGGATTCATGCCTTTCTGAAAGTCTAAAGAACTCCCACTGAGGGGCATTTTGCTATCCTGCATTATAGTGTCCTGCAAGGAGTACATGACACTAATTAGTCTCATGTCTCAACTGCAAGGAAGAAGAGAAATTTAAGATTTTTAATAATTCATGACTTTTCAGACCATTCAACTTAATTGTTATACTTAAGACATAATGTAAGGAATTTATGGAATTAAAAAACTGCATATTCCCGGCCACCAAATATGCCAATCAGAGGAACAATAGGACAAACAATTTAAGTTAAGAATCAAGAGACAAATAATGAGAAAGAGGCCAACATGTATGATTGTCAAGTGTTAACTTAGTGTCTTCTAGAACATAGTGAGGATAACATCCTACTGCAGGTGCACATACCCTTTCCTTTCTATGTAAGGTGACTATCAAATCATGCACAACACACGTTAGGATGCGCATTACTCATTAGTTAGCAAGCCTCTTATATTACGAGCAAATATAACCAGCTAATTTTGGGTAAAATCAATATTAGTTTTCTGAACTAAAGCAGTTTAATCTGCATCCAAAGTCAAGGGACCACACTGTATTAAATCAACTCATGAAATGGTATCTGTCCTCAAAATATGTTTGCAGATTGGAATTAATGGAAAAGTTTCGCTTCATAAGATGAAGTATAATGTGCGAAAAATGAATTTTATTATTGTGCTCAGCAATTTACTCTATCCATAATATAGAGCAAAAGAGACTGCATTGTGTTAAATTATCTCATAGTGCAGTGTCAGTCAATGAACACAAGCTCTAGGATCACCAGCCACCACATAAATTTGTGTAGAATGTAGAACAAGGATAATCTAATTCAATATGGAAGATCTATAATCATGTAAACTCAAAGATATTTTGAAGATCAAGCATCTATGGCCAAAAAGATCAAGTATCTATATCTTTAGGAAAAGGAGTCCATGAGAAAAAAGCTCAAGGTATGGCACTAACTGAAAAGTTATTGCTTCATAACAAGAAAATAAGAGTTTCAGACATCATCTCAACAATATGATGTTCAGAAAATGAATTAGTATTGCTCTCACCACTTCAAGTTCAAGATCATCCAGCACACAGTTATGGCTCTTTGACAACTTCAGCTTCCTTTCCTCTCAAAAAAGGGAAAAAAAGAAAATCAGCTTCCTTACATCCTTCAGTAAGAAGGAGCAACATACAAAATTCTATTCGCCAGACACATCAAAACATGTTTTAGATAATGTTAAATTTTTTTCATCATTGCAAGACTGTAACTGCAATGTATCGGCATAGATATAAGTCTATGGCAACTTAGAAGTGAATGCTTCCAATGCCCCCTGGACCTTACCCAGGGAATAAAAGGAGTAAGACAGGATGGCAGAGGCTGAAGGTTAAATCCCAATCACATAATTAAGATTATTACTTCTAGTTTTAGTACCAAAAGCGGGTGTTTTGTATACGGTGGAGAAGAATGTATTTCATGACTAAGAAAACAGGGTCATAAGATTTGAGGCAAAGTGCAAAGATTATTACTCAACTCAACTCAACTCAACTCAACTAAGCCTTAAAATCCCAAACTAGTTGAGGTCGGCTATATGAATCCTTTTCCTCCATTCGCATCGATCCAAGACAAGATTTTCAAAAGATTATTACTCAAATCAATTAAATAATCAAGATTAAGAAAATTACTCAGATTTTTTTCAAAGCATTGTGAAAACATGAGCAACTCTAAAGATGCTGAGAGTGCAGTTATTCGCCTTCATAATTAAAATCCTGTAAGAATTTGCAAACAAACTCCACCAATTGCACCTCTCTGCAATGGAACCTGCCTTAGAAGATATTGCTAGCAATAAGAAGCACATTAGAAGTGACATAAATCTATTCTTTGCAGGCCTTTGACTTCCTGAAAACAATCTAAACAATTTATACACTAGTGCACAACAGATTCAAACATGCCTGGGAGCATACTTCACCAACTAGGATCAACTAATTAAGGATTTCATTGACTCTCTTATTCATTACTTAAATATTTCACCAACATGACTGATAAATTGGTCAAATTGAAGTGAAAGTATACTGTATTATAGCTTCTTTTTAAATAAATAGATAGCCATGCATTTTACAAGAATTGCAATTGAGCAATAACAAGTGATGAAATGTGGCTGCTGTTCTGCAAGAGACGGAATTATAAACAACAATTAAGTTCTAGTTGTTTATTGCATGTCAGTTACCTGTCAGGTTGCTGTGGTGAATTTACTGGTGTTTCTGTTCCAACTTGACCTAAACCTTACATGTATAAGTTGGTTTAAACATAAGTATGTCAGAACAACAAGCAGTTTTGAAAATAATGATAAACATATCATGTGTAGAATTACTTTATCAGATAATGAAATTAGATCGTATATATTTGAGTAGGCACAACTGTGAAGGAAGATGTTTGAGAAGGCAGGCCTTGTAAAAGATAAGTAGATAATAATAATGTAGTGGATGTAATCCTATGAGTTAAAAGAAAGACTATACCTTCAACTGAAAAAGCAACATGATCTTCACGAGTGGGACATCCATGCTCAGTGCCATTTGGTCCATCATCACAAAGCAAATCAAGAACAGATAACTCTGAAATTATGGGAAATGAAAGAAACATATGAATGAAGTGAAAAGGTAAAAGAATAATATTTTAGTTATTCAGATCATTTCCTATAAAACATATGACATGGCTTCACTAACCAAAAGTACACCATAAATAACCTTTAATTTATTTTTGGCAGGCCCTGATCTAACAGGTGAGAGCCAAAAACTTATTTATAACAATAAATATCAGCTGCATACGTTGTTCAGTGACCGTCTTCCAGTAGTTTGGTTTAGAATGGATTTCATTGAAAGCAGTATTCTGATTATCAGGAGCACCGAATAAAACCCTGTCAGGCACCAATTAACTTAAAGCTTTAAAATAAGCAAACTCGCAAGTGGAAAAAAAAAAAAATAGCAAAACCTTGCAAAACAATCACTGATAACTTCTGTTAAGCAAAAAAGTAAACAAACCAGCATGTACGTGCTACAGTTAAAAGCAGACTAGGCTCAACATAAACAACACAAGATACATTATGTTCAACAATTAACCAAACCAATAACTCCATTGAGATCATTGTAAACATTTAGAACAACCTTGTGCCTCTCTAGTTGCTTTCAAGTTTCAAGTTTCAAGTTTCAAGTTTCAAGTTAAAGTAACAACTTCCAAATCGACAAAACAATGTGCATTCATGAGTGGTGAACAGGTAGACTGGTGTAGCAGAATAACATAGACAAACGTCCACGAACTCACTTCTTTGAAGATGTCGCTGGTTGGCAGTTTGATGGGGCTCCTGCTTCAGCATTCATGGATTATAAATTTCATATGTCACATCACATTACATTTGACACGTGATCAGACTTAAAATATGCCTGAAGACCACACAATTGTGCAAATAAACTAGAAACATACTTGCTTCTTCATATTCACAAGAATCTGTAGGAGTGACTCTGTTGCTAAGAGTTGTTGGTGAACCTTTTGTGATATTGTAATGCAATATAGAACCATCAACCTCTAGATCATCCCTTCCTTCTAGAATTGTACAAATCAGGGGAAATAAGATACAAGAAATCGAATAAAACTGAACACGAAAGATAAGAAATAAACAAGAAGCATTCTGCCATCAACCAAAAGCAATCAAAAGAAGCATCATCATCTTTTCCACAGTCTGAAAGTGACCTCATGTGGATGTCCTCCGGGATATACATTAGCTTATTACAAGTCTCTGAATGACAACTGATAACTCATCCACTAACATTAGCAGCTCCAAATTATCAAAGATATACCGACCTTTTCTACCAACTTTTATTTCACAACTATGTTGACCCCTGGACTTCATACTCAAAGGCATGGGATGGTGCTACTCTGGTTGACTGGTATAAACTATTAGGCACATTAATGAATAGAAGAACTGTCTTCCTCAATAGCTACCAAAACAATAAAATGGAAAATTGTGTTACAAATATGAATGTACATTTCTGATTGGTTTTAAGAGAATTAAACCTGTTGTCTTAAAAAGACACATATTATGTGTTCAAAAATCATATATACAAAATGATTTCCTTCCCAATAACAATCAGCATTAGGTTTACTTCATATTAAATGCAGAGGTTTGGAAAAGTCTTCATCATCAGGTTCTGAAAGTCCAGATCTTATCAAAATGACTAACTTTATCAGATTATTAAGTTACATATTAGATACATTTATGTACAAAATTGGAATAATTCAGCTTGTTACTTGAATCTCACTTCCCAACCATTCAAACAAAAGCAGGTAATAATTGTATTCTGCAGACAAAAGTTAGATACCTACCTCGAGGGAAGGTAGACTTGCATTTTTGTGCAATCGTTGACAAGTTAAGGAAATTGAGTATATCCAGTGACCTGTGTTCTTTATGGTGCTGCCTGCATATGTTTAATCCATCAGTGCAGCTCTCAGGCCCAGCTGTCTGCAGATGTTGTTGTTGCTGTCGTTTCCTTTGTTCAAAGTATTGCTTTTGCCTGCAAAATATAGGAACTGAGGCTTATAGCACGCACACTGCTGTAGCTAACAACACCTAATGCATTGTCTACGTTCAACAGCCCTTTTGTAGAAGGAAGACTGAGAAGAGGGTAAACCCAATATTGCGTAAATCATGGTCAGCAGTCAAGCAGAATATCTTTCACCAGAAGTATATTAACTGTACCTCTTCTGAGTAGACTTCCTTGACTGAAGTATCCATGTCTCAGCACAACAAGAAAAATCATGCACAAGAAAATGCCCGGGCATCAGAAAAGAAGAGGTCAACATCCTTCACCATGATGCTTCAAACAACTTAAAATTTGGAATCGTCAAGCATAAACCCAATATACACATTTTCTTTTTGGTTTTATTGGGGCGGAGGGGTGCCAAAGCATAAGCTTTTGTATAAATAAATAAAATATCACAATCTGAATCAATAACTTTTCAGTTTGAAGTTAAATTGTAGATATAAACTAATTTTATCTCGATACTTATTGACTTATTATAGGAAAGGGAAATCACTGACAAATTGCTTCATTGGCATGTTCAACTGCACAGTGACAGAGGTCAATACTTGCAGCCATCAAAAAAGAGATAGTAAAACATATCCCGAGAATAATCGAACAGTCTAATTTATCATATCATCAGTGCAGTTATTCTTTAGATTAAGTCGCAAAAAAAAAAAAAAAAAAAAAACTTGCTCCTAACTAGGATACTATTACTGCATAAAAATGAATTCAGTCATTCACATCTTTTTTCCCATTACCTATCACAACGAAAATCAAACGAACTCTCAGACAGTAGGCATTGAAAGAAAAGTTGAATCCTACTCACAGTGGTCACTTTCCGCCTTGATCCTCCCATCCATTGCAGCATTGTGAAAGATGGAATCCGAAACCTAACTCTGAATTACCAGAATTTTGCGAACTCCCTGAAATTTTCGCAATGGAGACGTCGTTTCTGAACGGTGGTATGGCACGGACGCGTACCGGAACGAAAAATCAACGGTGCAGGGCGTGATCCAAAACCGACTTGAACGGGGCAAGAGAAGAGAATCAGAATTTATAGCTGTTGGAATCGCCGGAAAAATAGAGAGATTGAAAGAAAGTGGTGATTGTAGCACTGCTTCTTGCTATGTGCAAATTGCAAAGTCTTTCTATTGTGGTTGTGTGCCGAAGCTATGTGCCCTCTGGACAAGTATATGCTAGTTGGCGCCAATAGCCATGAGAAGTATTTTGGCTATGGGTAAAACATTATGAATATAATGAAATTTTTAGATACTTTTCGAAATTATATTATATATTTTTTATTTTAAATAAATAAAAATATGTCATAGATTATTAAGTATTTTGATATTATAAAACAATTTCATCAAAATTATAAAAATAAAAATAAAGTTTAATGTCCAAACATTATAATTAATAAAAAGTATTACTTTATGCCAAAGTTAATATGTAAATAAATAAGTCTAATGAAAATTTAACTCATTAAATAAATCCACAACAATACTAAAAACACGCAGGGTTATCCATTTTATCTTATCGTGGAATTAGTGAGAGAAGAAACCTCTTGGTCGCAAAAATATTTTCCTTTTTCAATCTTTAATAAAATATTAGCCAGGGACATATTTTCCGTTACTCTATAACAAGTTTTACAGTTAAATTTATTTATTAAATCTCTTGATAAAATTAGTCATGGGTAGATGCATCCCTAGTTATGATAAAAAGAATTAGGACAAAAAAAATCTATAGTCAAAAACAATCATACCCCTATTAATATTAAAATAGAGAAGAATTTGTAAAGAAATTTAAAAAAACAAAAAAAATAGTTTATGTGAAGTAAAATAACAACTAAAAAGTATTTATGTCATAGTAAAAACTCAAAAATGTATTTAAGAAAATAAAATTTCTTCTACTAGACTACTTTTATATCATAAACAAATAGATAAATTTTAAAATATATATATATATATATTCATAAATTTATATATACTTTTAATTCTTAATATGGGAGATGAATTAAAAGTTAAACAATAATATTTATAATCATTAAAACTATGCCCTTAATATTTTTATTTTTTTTAATTCATAGTATTTAAAAAAATATGTAGGGATGTGACCGATTGTGTGAAACTTAGATTATTCATGTCACACGCTACACGAAGGTATAACTAATCGGAAGATTTGATAACTAAATCTCTGTAACCCTTAGTCAAAATCCAAAAGAAATGCACACAATCATTGATTTAAAATGACATTAAAAGAAAACTTCTTAAGAATAAGACTAACTTACATATCTTCACTAAAAGAAGTAGTATCGTTAACAATTATGTAGAAGTTCCTTATAAAATGGAACATACCCAATTAGTACATATAATATATATATTTCTGTTTACACAACAAGGCAACAACAATAACACAATAACTACAAGGAGCTCCTCTCCATTTTCATACCATAAAAATTAACAAACCAAACTATTACACAATTCAAAAATCCATGACTCAAGCCCTAAAGTGACTGCAAATCCTTCCATCCTTGGCTTCAAGATTGTGCTCAAGTGAATACCTTGTCGTAGCAACAATCGACAAGTCAGGTCAAGGTCAAAAAGAGCCTGATGCTAAAATAAAACATAAATAAACAAACAGTGAGTCATAACAAACTTAGTGAATAAAAAATATATCCAAAGTGTACTAGCATCAATCAACATATTATTAGATGACATATGTTTAATAGTTTCATATTAGCATAAGTTACATTACAATTCTAACTCATAGATACATATATTTATTCAAAATGCAAAATCAATACCAATATAATACATAAAAGATCATATACAAGCAAAATAACCAAAAGCGCCAATCGGAGTAACTCAACATCCACACACCAGATACACATCCTCCTCGGGGCTTTTTGCTCCCGCACACCAAGAATATACATAAACTTCTTACATAACCTCTCTGAGGCTGAGTTACTCAAATATTTTTGTTCAAACATCAAATAATCAAGTCAAAGTTATAATAAGTGTACCTGGATTCTATCTCATATAAAAAAAAATTTAACTTCATTGGCCCTTATCAAACACAAATAAAATCACCTCAATTCATGCACACTAACTAACAAATTTTCAAAAGTATAGTATCATTATCTCAAAATACAACTCAAGGTATTATACACTTTCACTTAACAATTATACACATATACACAATATTGCAAAACACAACTAATATCCAAAGGGTAATGTTTTCCACTTATAATGCTATGGATTTTGCTCGTCAATCCTTCTTGGGTTCACTTGTGTCATTGGATCAATGTTGTGTTCTGAAGCTGAAAATCATATTTCCAAGTATTCCTTAGTTTATAAATTTCATGGTTATAATCTTCTAATTACCAAAATCTATATATGTCAATTTCATATATTTACTAAAAGTTAACTTCTTTTAGGCATTTCATCAAATATCATAAAGGCAACTTTGGTTCTACTTCAAGTATCTATATATTGCATATGTACATACCAAGAGGTCTAGTATTAACCCTTAACATTCCATCTTACTCAAAATTCAACCCTTTTCATAGGAGTTACACAATTTATTTAAGAACTTTAAGGCATCAACTTTGGAATTTCTATAACAAGTCACAATATTGCCCTCCCACAATCACCACTTTCAAGCTTCAAGTCACACTCCTAACTTTCTAAGTTCAAACCCTCAAACAAATACCAAATGGAAAGAACTCTAATTCCAAGGAAAACAGTTGATTTAGTATAGGCAAGAAAGCTTGGAATTTACCATAACAAAGTGCTGCCATAAGAGGAGGTGGCGGTTGCACAAGTTGTTGCTGCTGAAAAGAAAGCTTTTGCTTCCAACTATGGCAGCGTGCACCCACCTAATCTACTGCCATGAGCTTCAAGAACACCCTTTACAAACTCAACCACAAGAAGATTGAAAACAATGCATGACAAGAAGGAATTCAGCAGCTAGTAAAGACCACAGTTTCTGCTGCCCATGGCCTGACTTTGGCTCCCACACACGCACGGCTAGAACACAAAAAGGAGTTGAGCTACAAGGTAAGAATAAAGAGTTGAAGCTTTCGACTGCTGCAAATCAGAAATAGGGTAGTTACATGGCATGAGAGGAAGAGGAAAGAAGCACCAGGTTTTGAGCAAGGATCAACACACAACAAGGGGGAAAGGAAGCTGAGCAAAAAAGAGCTAGACTTCTTGGTTGCAAGAGGGAATCACCATGGCAGAAGCAAGGGAAGAAGAAGCTAGAAGAGTTGAGAAATAAAGGAGCAAGAACCAGCCAAAAAATAAAAGAAATGGCATGAAAACTAAAGGGTAAACAGGAAAAGAAAATAAAAAGCAAAGTGTAGTAAAGTCAAAGTCAAAATATAAAGTAAAAGTGCATATTTTTTTATGCACATGTATATGTTTCTATAAAATTTGTTTATTTTGTTTATTTTTTATTACTAAAAGTTGCACACTACCTCAAAAGTTAACTTTTAACAATATAGCAAGTCTTTAACATGGTGCTTTTAATTGGTATATTTCCTTACCCTAAAAAAATCAATTTGAGACTGGTTTCGCATAGAAAGGATGTTCCATACTCAATTTTATAAAACAGAACCTTGAGTAACTATGGCCGATTTGGCCAAGATAAAACAAAAGGCTGGTGAGTCAGTCGAAAATTTCGTTGCACGATTCTAGAAGGTCAAAGAAGATTTGACTTTCGAACTTCGAAAAATATTTAAGGGCTGAAAATTCATAAATTTATTTCAATTAGTTTCATGTGCTGCAAAATACGAGTATTTGTTAAAAGAAGAAGAGCATAGATGAAATTCTTCTCGTGGAACTTATCATAGAGATCCAAACTTGAAAATTAATGAGGTTGACGTCGAATATATTACAAGATTTTTTTTTTTTTTTTTTTTTTTTTAAATGTGATAGAAACTGTTTGGTTATGTGTAAATAAACACTAAGGGTTTACTTATTTATAGACAATTACTTTAAATCATCAATATCAGAGAAAACCTTATTTATAGACAATTACTTTAAATCATCAATATATGAGGAAACCTCAACAAACACAATGAATAATTAAGGGCTCAAAAAATAAAATTTATCTAGAAGGTTAGAACTATTATAAACTCATCCGTTCCGTGTGTTTAAGTTAATTAATGACCATATTTTTCAAAATATAAATATGATAAATTGATTTTGAAATCTCTTAGGGATTAGCCATTTCAATTAATTTGGCATGAAAACCTCTACTTTTTTAGGATTTGACCTATTTATTGAGAGTTTGATTCATACTCGTAACATTTTCTTTTGAAAATTTGTGTTAGTACTGAATGCACCATTAATGGTCGAGCACTCAAACGAGTCTTCAAGACCCATTTTTTGCTAACCACATGACACACTGCAGGTTGTTGGCTTGTTGACGTGGCACATCATTGGGACAAAAAACATGAGTTGAACACCAGTTTTTAGAAAATATCATATTCCCACAATATTTTTTTTTTTAAAACTTACCATTTTAATAATATGTAATAAAATTAAGCTCTTTAAACAGTTTTTCCAAAAAGAAAAAGGTGCCATAGACTTCTTGAGAAAATATGTCTAAAGTTCCCACAACAGTAAAGTGACAAAATTATATATCTAATTCAACCGTTTGTGAAAATTTTACTTAATATAATGGGGATACTTTGTCCGATTGAAATTTTTTTTAAAATATTGATTCTTTGCGGTGTATAACTTTTTTCTACTAAAATATGCAAAACATCTTGGACCTGATGACTTGAGTGGTACTACATATATATTTTAGTAAAGTAGTAAAAAATATCTTCCACATTCTAATTTTATAAAAGGGTGGTGGTTATAGTGATAGTCGCTTCTCTGTGATGGTCACTCATGTTTTAATAACTTCATCTTGCTTATATGGGTTTGATTTGAAAGAGAAAGAATTGAAGTCCAACGTGAGCAATGACATCATATTTCGTAAAAACTAACATTGAATACAAATAGGGAGCACCTGCAAATAGCTCATACTCTCACACACATTTGTACTTAATCTTATTTCTGTGTTTCAATATTAAGGCAAAATTGCAAATGACAATGTGGTTCTATTGGATTTCTGGGCCAGCTCTTATTGTACAAGAGTGAAGATCGCTTTGGTTGAAAAAGGGATCAATTATGAGTCTAAGGAAGAGAATTTCCAAGACAAAAGCCCTCTGCTTCTATCGATGAACCCAATCAACAAACTGGTTCCTGTGTTGATTCACAATTGAAAACCCATTTGTGAATCACTCAACATCCTTCTATACATTGATGAGGTTTGGAATCACAAATCTCCTCTGCTCCCTTCTGACCCTTACCAGCGTTCACAAGCTAAGTTTTGGGCCAGTTATATTGACAACGTCAGTATAGTTATACGCTGTGTCTCTTAGACAAATTCACAAACAAATGTTGTGCAATAATTTGGTGGGATTTTAACTTGATGCAGTTATATAGTATTAGGAAGAAGATATGGGCCGTAAAAGGGAAGGAGCAAGAAGAAGCCAAGAAGCAATTCATGGAAGGCTTGAAGACTTTAGAAGGAGAGATTGGAGAAAAGGCTTATTTTGGTGTTGAGGAATTTGGGTTTGTGGATTCGGCTCTTGTTCCCATCACTTTCTGGTTTTACACCTATGACACTTGTGGGAGTTTAAGCATAGGGACAGAGTGCCCAAAACTTGTGGAATGGGCCAAAAGGTGTATGGAAAAAGTTAGTGTGTCTATGTTGCTCCCTCACCCTCGAAAGATCTATGATTTTGTTTTGCATTTTAGGAAGACACACGGGTTGGAATAGACTTAAGAGTGCTTGATCATGGAATTTCATATTATTTGGGCCTTTGGCAGCATAGTGTTTGAAGTTGGGATTATGACTTATGAAACATGGTACATGTTTTAAAGTTGTTGGAAGCCTGCAACAAAAAAAGAAAAAGAAAAAAAAATAAATGGAAGTCTTGGGTTTTGAGCTGCTTTTGAATGCTTAGCTATGCATCAGTTCATATTCATAAATGAATTTACTTAAACAGATGTGCATGGGTTGTATTTCAAAACTATGTTGCTGGGTATATCTTGTGAATTATGATAAAGTCTGACATTTGAGAAGTACTCTACTTATGATAACATGTAAAGAGAAGTTTGCATCACATGCACTCTGCCTCTTGTATTGTACATGTATATTAAGGTTTATAACAGGCATTATTTTCGTTTCAACCATATATATATTGAAGTATAACCTAAACAGTTCAGGGGAAAAGTTGGTGAAAAACAATTCTGGAATAATGATCGGTAAGTTGAGTAGAATAAAAAATACAATTAAAGTTTTCACGCCACTTGATATTGAATTAGTTGTACACGAATACTCTCTAAAAAATAATAATGTTGTGGCTTTGTAGAATAATTTTCTACCTTGGAGCAAAATATTTTCTTTCAGAGATAGAGGGAATCCAATGAGCATTAGGAGGAGTTAGAAAAGATTATACCTTTGGAACTAAAAAAAATGTAAAATTTATTTCATTTGAAAAGTTCTCTATACTAAAACCAAAATAAATTTGAATTTGTTCTAAATTAAAGAATTAGACTGAATTTCATAAATACAATTTTTATTCCATTTTGCCCCATCTTTTGCCAAAATCTTAACAAAAAGCAATGATTATGTATAGGATTAACTTGGCGGTGGTATTGAATGAGAGTGTGTCATGTCTGTGATATTAGGCAGAGCATATAAATTTAGGGTGGTGGTACGTAACTTGTGAGAAAGGTCCCTTTCTCTGCAGGCATGTGAATCCTATTAAGGCCATCTAATTTAACTAAAATCTCATACCCTCATCCATTCACTCCATTCACGTTTCAATAAAGATACTCCAACTCCCCCACTGCTTTACATGTTGCTTAAGGCCACCAATACATGACTAAATAACATGTACCTCATCTTCATCTTTTTTCAATATACAGAAGATGAAGGACCTGTCATTTTTTCTTCTCAAGAACTCTGTAGGAGCCAAGATGAAGAAAGGAATAAGAAATTTCTGTAACGGTGACGGCTCAACCTCTACTCTCAACCAACAAAAGGTTGATTTAGTCTCCGGCACCACCGTCACAAACTCATCTCCTAATTATTATATGGTTGACATTGATAATAATGCAGATTCAGGTCAGAAGAACAATCCAACTACAACACTGGAGCAGATGATATTACAGTTGGAGTTAGAAGAAGAGATTGCCAGGAAAGCAAAGCTAGTTGATCTTGATCCAAGAAGGCCCAGCATGGTTGCAGGTAGGATGTCATGTGTTAACAATTCAGACATATTAAGATCAGCAAGGAATGCATTAAACCAGTACCCTCGTTTTTCACTTGATGGAAAAGATGCCATGTATCGATCTTCGTTTCGAAACATTGGGTACTATGACTCCAAGTTTGAGGATGATATTTATAAAACAAAGAGATGTATGTGTTTTCCAACAACTTTGGGAGGAGAAAAAGTGGTTTGGTGTAAACCGGGGGTTGTAGCAAAGTTAATGGGATTGGAAGCCATGCCAGTGCCTGTAGCTGCTACTAATAGAGACAGTAGAAAAGAAAGATTGAGCTCTATCATGAAATTGAAGAGACAAAATCTGATGAGGAGGACTGAGAGACATGAAATGGAGAGGAGATCACTGATTAATGGGGTTAGGAGAAATGTTGGGTCTTGTTCAAGAGTTGATGGGTACTCTGTTATGAAGCCGGCCGTTGAGCCACCAGATCAAGCTGGTACTCAAGGGAGATGGCGGACCTCCAGATATGTCTAAGATTAGTTAGGAATTAGGATGTGTTTTTATGTTTCAAAAATATTTCCATACTTTTATTTTAGGGTTGAAATTAGTTTTTTTGCTCACCTATTATTATAAACATCCATCTCATGTGATCATATATCTCCTATAATTTATATAATTACAGTTAAATTATCAGCATAACGTTTTATTTAATCAATTAACATTCATCGTCTTTGTCTAGACGAGAATAATAAATCTTGAATTTTCTAATATTTTTTAGTTCGTAAGAACTATATAAAGAGAAGTAATTTTCAGTACAACATTGCTAAAGCACTTTGCGAATTGCATCAATTGACAGCTTCACTTGTAAGATACTACATTAAAATATTTTCCATAACATCTCAACAAAGCCTTGGCACAACCCAACTGTCAAATTCTCACATAAGATTTTAGAGAGATTATCAAAATATCAAGACCTTAAATTCACTATCTTCTGCCTCATAATCTTCCCCAGCTGTCCATTGGTCATCAACATTTACAAACCCATTAATTTCACATCATCTTTGAACCCACTATCCCAACGAGCCACCAAATTCAGATCTAACATTCTCAACTATCCAGATCTACCCAACTACTCCTAAAAAAATATGAATTCCATGACAAATCTGACACCACTAGCCGTTACCCATTTTTTCAGAAAATTTGCACAATGGGAAATTCGATTTTAACAACTTCTCCAATGAAAGTAGGAGATGATTCTGATTGCTTGAAGAGAACATAGTGAAAATGGGCTCAGAAGACCGAGGAGTTGCCTCTTCAATAGAAATTAGCTAACTTAGGAATGATGGCTTGCCTCTTCTCTCTGGACGATGTGTTAGGCATTTCTGATTAGCAGCGGTGGATGACTCCCTAGGGCTTGTTTTTGCGTTCAGATTTCTTTGGGCTCTGGTCGCCCATTGTACAAAAATAAAATAAAAGGACCCCTAAAAATAACTCACATAATTTATTTAATATATTAAACAATATAGATAGTCAGTTTAGGCTTAGTTTTAGAAATATTAAATTCAAATTGTTTTACAAAAAGAGTTTAAAATAAATCTTAAAATTGGCTAGTTTCTATTGAAGCCTTTAACAAGTAATTAATTTAGGAATTAACTTGTTCATTATCACCCCTAGTTCTAGGTGATTAATTTAATTGAACACAGAGTGGTATCCTCAAAACTGAGAAAGAAAATAATCAAATAAAATGTGTTAGACGATAAGTAGTAAAATCTTATGTACCCATTAAACCTTAAGAGAAAAAAACAAACAAAAAAGACAAAACACAAAACTGGTCTGTTGCGCATCATACCCGAGGCTTGAGGTTTCTATGGCCCACTGACCTAAATGGACTACAGGTTTCTAAGCTCTAATTCAACGTTGGGTAGTACCCAGGCTTCCCAATTTGACATTCTGTACCCAAGTGTTTAGACCAAAAAAGATAAACAAGAAAGGCTAATTTCGTCATTTCGTAAAAAATATGTGGTCAGTATTGGTATTTTACATGAAATTTAGCGGAAGAAACCCTAATAGGTCTCTCCCCACCATTTATAAATATCGTTTGAAGTAGCCGCTCTCTCGTATTCGCTAGCTAGTTCAGGTTCACAGTCTACGTTATCGTTCTTAATTTTTCATCCTCAAATTTCATTTTGATTTTGATTTTTGATTCTATGAGATCGAAATTCAAGGTTAATCTTTGAAAATTATATATCCGCAATATTTAGTTGTGTTAAAAAAGTTTTTCTTTTTGATTGAATCTGTGTACAATAAGCCGATGCTCTGGATTCTTAAATACTGAAGGAAGCATGGTAATGTGCACAGAAATTGAATTCATGGGTCAACATGTCTGCTCTCTCTGATCTTTGATTTGATTTGAGGGCCTGGTTCAAACCCACATTTTTAATCTTTTAATCCCAATTGGTTTTTTTTAGTTGTTTTTTTTTTCCTGGGAAAAATTGAGTAGGTAGAGTTTAGATGGCAGGGATTAGAAATAACAGATGTTTGGGATATTAACTTCGATGTTGTTGCTGTTTTTTCTTCATAGTGAGAGAGTTTTACATGAATTATATGTAATTCTTATCTTATATCATGGTATTTCTATATGGAATTGTATTCTTGGATGAAATAGTGAAGTAAATTATGGAAATTTCAGAACAGAATGATTCAGAAATTTCTGAATCATATGATGCATACATTTTGCTTTTGGGTTTGGGAAAATAAAATTGAATGAACGGGAGGGGGAGTTTGCATACCAAAAGGGAGTTTAGAAACTGATTACTTTATATGGAAGGATAAACAAAAAAAAGGTACTGCCTTCACTCACTAGGACATATTCTTAGACCCAATAACGAATTCATGTGTACTGTAATGTGTTACTGAAGGCCTGTAAGACCCAAGATCGAATTCATTTCCTGACTTCTTTGTATGCCAAAGAAACACTGATATAGGCATGACATGATATGTGAATTGTAAATTTATAAATTCTGATAGAAAATACACTTAAAAAAGAGAACAATAATTTACATGGTTACCAAAATTGAATTATGAATAGGATTAATGCTTGATAATGGCAGAATGAATGTTCACATGACTTCATGTTTGCATTATTTGGATGCATGTTTACATGACTTCATGTTTGCATTGTTATTAATTATGTTTTAAAGCCAGAATGTGCAGAGCTGCATGGCAGAGGATGTCAAATGTAACATGGATTGATTTATTTAAAAGCTTAACTGATCAACATGGATCGATTTATTTGAAAGTAAACTCACATAACTTTAAAACGATGTATAGTTTGTGATCTTTAGACTTGTAGAATAGTACATGTAACTCATCGTTTGTTGGTAAAAGAATAGACACATAACTTTTAATTCAGTAAAGGTGAAGGAAAATCTGTGTGCGTATGATAAGTCAATATGTGTTTTTATATGGCTTGAATTGTGTTGTAAGCAATTATTACGTGCATATATTATTATATAACTGGTAGTGTATAGAAGAGAATGTGGCTAATTATGGTATGATGTGGAAAAACTAAAAGGCTTAGGTGTCCAAGTATAATTATATATACACGTGCAAGGATTGCCAAGAGGGATGGAGAGACCTCCTTCTGCCTCTTCTTTCTTTTTAATGATAAAGGTCTGTTTTAGTGAGAGAAGCCTTTGCATGTTGAGCTTGAAGGCTTGAGATGAGAAAGCTAAGGCTAAATCTCTAGTTGTTGGGTTTCAGTGAGTGTGTTGTGTGTTTGCTGAGAAAGATGTAAGGAATTGTGTAACTCAAAGTGGTTTTCTTCTGTACTTTATTAAAAAAATTCAATTAAAATAACAAAGATAAAATACTATTCACTGCCAAAATATTTCTACCAAAAAATCCAATGAAAATAACAAAGGTAATAACTTTGCATTGTGGGGGAGAAAGACATAAAATGGGGTCTTGAAGACTCAATTTTGATTTGACTAAAAATTAAGTGTTGAACACTTGATTTTAAGCATGTTTAAAAGGTGGATCTTCAATATGATCTCTAGTTGGAGCCTGCATGGCGAACTCCTACGGGAAACAGTACTATATGGTAGCAAAAATGGGGAGTTGAACACCTGGTTTTAATTTTTATAAAAAAACCCTTTACGCGATTTTTTTTTTTTTTAACCTCCAACTTTTGCTTTGGGTTTATTTGGGTGGAGAGGAATGGAGGGAGAGGAAAGAAGAGGAGAGGGTATGTACAGGAAATGGAGAGGGCCCTCTAAAACTTATTATTATTTTTTAATTTCTCTATTTTTTCTATTCTTTCAAATTAGAAAATTTTGGAAGGAGAAGAGAAGACATATTATAATTTTGGCATACTATGACTAATATGCTGTTATTCTTTTTATTTATTACATACTAATATTTAAATAAAACATTTTAAATACGTAATCATAAAATTATTTAATAACATATCAATTATTTAATAACATATCATTTATTTTTATTTTTTCTCAACTCTCAAACAATAAATATACTTTATTATTTTCTCTACTCTTCCTTTAGTTTTTTAAATTCTCACATGAAAAAAAATAATAATAAATATCATTTTTCCTCTACTCTTTTCTCATTTTCTCTCTCACTTTTCCTTCCATTCACTCTCTTGTTCCTTTCCAACTCTCAAATAGACCCTTAAGTTTTAAAACTTACACCTTTTATCCAGTTTTTCCATCAAACATCAACCTATCTTCAATTTCTTAATTAATCCTCATCACAACTTCCACAGTCGAGGCCATAGTTTGACGCTCACATAAGCTTGAGAAATTTTCTGAAATCTTGATGATAGCTAGACAGGGGTTTGTTTATGCGGCTAACATTATGATTTTTGAATGCCTTGAATTCCCACATGGGTGGTGGAGATCTTATCACGAAATGAATTGTATTGTTTAGGAAACAGATTGTATAACCGATGTATTTAATATGTTATTTAGTCTCTTATACTTTGAAAAATTTCATGTCAATTAATGGAATCACAAATTCACAATAAAATAATAATAATAAATCATGTAGAGGATTTTTTTTTTTTTTTTTTCCTTTCTTTTTTCACTATAAAGATAAGTGATTGGAAACCTAGTAATAGAATTTATGTTTTACTACTTAATTATATTTGAATTTTATACTAATTTATTCCTAATCAGATCAATACATAATTAACATAAAATTCAAATACAATTACGAAGTTTCCATTATTATTTTTCGTTTAAAAAAAAAAAAAATCGACCGTGAGTTTTAAAGTGAATGAGAATGTGGATCCCATGAGTAACATCCTACAGTGGACGATGGTAAATGCATCTAGAACCACAAACATTTGAAATTTTATCGGGAGAACAAGTCAATATGCTCAATTTTTAGAGGTGGTGTAGCTTCAACTATCTACTCTGAAATATCAGCTCGTGTCTCCTACCTCAATCAATTTGTAGCACCGCTGTAGCCTGCATGAGTATGTACTGAGAGATCAAGTTCAACGTCATATTCTTTCTCTCTTTCACAAATTGTGTTAACTTTCAATTTGGATTTATTTCATGGAATTCGTTTTCACAATGTGTCATTGAGCATCTGATTTGCTTTAATCTGATTTTGAATTCTTTGATTATGAAAATGAGAGGGAAAAGAAGGCGCATGGAGCTGTAAAGAAGGAAAGCTGGCTGGAGTTATATATTTGTTGTGTTTGATTGATTTGGTTTGTGCAGATTTGCTGTCGTGGTAGAGAAAAAAAAAAAAAAGATTTTACAATTTGGGGGTTATTTGAATAATTATATAGATTGAGATATTCATATTAGATTCTCATCCCTTTGTCTTGATAATTGCATTTGTATTTTAATATTTGGAAATGTAATCAATTTGCCAACTGGATTGAGGAGTGCAATCTCTTGGATTTGGGTGCAAAAGGTGGAAAATTTACTTGGGAAGGGACTAAGAGGGGTGGCTATGACCGTGTTTTTAAGTGATTGGATAGAGTTTTAGCTAATGCTAGCTGGATTTCTCTTTACAATTTGTCTATAGTACATTGTTTGGCCCGAGTTAAATTAGATCACAACCCTCTTCTTGTTTTGACGAATGGTTTGTGCAAGCAGGGGGTGGAGAGACCCTTTCGTTTCGAAGCTATGTGGTCAATTCATCAGAAGTTTCCTAATTTTATGAACCAATTTTGGGATCATTGAAAGCCTATGAATTGTATGCTTGAAGACTTAGTTGCACCTTTATGCAATTGGAACTATCATACCTGGCAATCTAACTCGTAGGATGCTGGCTAGATTACAAGGTATTCAACTGGCTTTAGATCGGTGTGCAATCAGCTCACTCTCTCAATTGGAGGTTGATGTCCACAATGAACTTCTAGCCATCATGCAACATGAGGAGATTAATTGGTACCAGAATCTCGAAGTAAGTGGATCATGTTTGGCGATCATAATACAAATTTTTTTCATACTACGACCACCAATTGTCGAAGAAGTTATAATATTTTGGTTCTACAGAATGAGCAAGGTCAATGGGTCGAGAACCATGATGAGTTAAAGCTTCTTGCTAAAGATTTCTATTGCTCGCTGTTCAAGGACCTTGAATACGTGCCATACTTTCCCTAGAATCTTGGATGAGAATATGCAGCATTTGAATGTGAGAGTGTGTCATGCAAAGATGAAGAGAGCTTTATTTTATATGTATCCTTATAAGGCTCCAGGTCTGGATGGCTTTCAGGCAATCTTCTTTCAGTCCCAGTGGAAGATTGTGGGAAATACTATATGTCAGTTTGTTAAGGACTCTTTCTCAAACCGGCCGCTTCTCCGAAATGTTAATAGCACCTTTATTTCTATTATTCAGAAGGTTGATAGTCCTATCAACATGTCTCAGTTCCGCCCTATCAGTTTGTGTAATGTTGCTTATAAGTTGATTCCAAAGATTTTGGTTAACAGGATGAAAAGGATTATGTCCCAGTTAGTTTCTCCCAACCAAGTTAGTTTTGTTCCAGGTAGGATAATTCAAGACAATATCATTATTTCTCAAGACCTTCTGCATTCTATTCGGAGATTAAGGGGCAAGACTTAGTATATGGTTATTGAAGTTAATCTTGAGAAGGCCTATGACAAGTTAAATTGGAATTTTGTTAAAGACACCCTATAGGGAACGAGGATTGAGAGTATTCTAATTAGGTTATCATGAGTTGTATAACGCCGCCTACCTTTTAGTTTTTATTGAATGAAAGTGCCACAGAGCCTATTTATCCTTCTAGAGGTATAAGGAAAGGTGATCTTCTCTCCCTTTATATTTTTGTACTGTGTATGGAAAGATTAAGCCTTCTTATAAGTGACAAGGTCCAAGAAAGAATTTGGAAGCCTATGAAAGTGGGGTCGAATGGCCCTAAGGTGTCGTACCTTATGTTTTCCCATGACCTCCTCTTGTTTACTGAAGCTGCTGTTAAGCAAGCCAGGGTGGTTCAAAAATACTCTTATGGAGTTTGATGAAACTTCGGGTCAAAAGGTGAATATCAATAAGACAAGGTTTTATTGCAATATTCGGGTGAAAGGGAGCCTGAATAGGTATTGCTGGAATTACAATGATCTTGGAAAGTATCTTAGAGTTCCATTGCTGCATGGTAGAGCTACATGGCGGCACTTTCACTATATAGTGGACGAAGTAAAGGGCAGATTGGCTAACTAGAAGGTGAATTGCCTTTCTATGGCAGAGCGTCTTACCCAAGTTCAATTAGTTTTGCAAGCCTTCCCTGTTTACACCATACAATCAACTTCCCTGCATGTCTCGGTTTGTGAGGACCACATGAAAGCTAGTCACAAATTTCTTTGGGGGGAAACTGAGAATCAGAGGAAAATGCACACTAATATTTAAAGATTCGAGTTTGGCAGAGTCTAATATTTGGAGGTCTATTTGGCAGTGGGACGGTCCGTATAGGATTTGCCTTTTCTTTTGGAAGGTAGCTAACGATGGGTTGGTGACTAATATCAAACTTTCCAGTAGAATGGAAGGTGCAAGCCCTCCTTCTTGTGATGGTTTTGGCAACCAAAATGAAACTCTTCTGCATGTTTTACGTGATTGCCCTAGAGTGGCTGCATGCTAGGTTCGATGTGGAGCTGACGTGGTAGATGTTCAATTTTTTAATCCTAATCTTGAAGGTTGGCTCTATTAACTTAAGCAATAAAGGGCGTATGAGGAGGAGTAGCTTGAGTCGCATCTTTGGAATCACTATATGGTTGGTTTGGAAGTGGAGAAATCAATGTTATTTCGATCTCAATTTCCAGTGGCCTTCTCGGTTAGAGGTGTTAATTTATAGGTGTTTGACAGAAGTGCTGAATGCTAAAGATGCTCTCAAGGTGGGTGGTACGAGCTTGCCTAAAAAAGATGTTTTGATTGGTTAGACTGCACCTAGCACAGGGTGGGTTAAAGTTAATGTTGATCGAGCCTCTAAGGGTAATCCAGGGTTGGCAAGTGGAGCTGGTATCATTGGGAATAACATGGGAGTGTGCCAGTTTGGCTTTAGTAAAAAATTAGGTTGGTGTTGTTCGATGCTAGGTCTTCTAGCTGCTTGAAATAAAGGCTGGTAATTATCCAATTCGGATTCCAAAGTTAGAGTTTCACTCATTGTAGAAGGTATACATAGTACTAATGCTTGTTATCTGCTTATTTGTGATATTAAGAGATTATTGAGTAGAGCTTGTGAGATTGAATCACGTCTATCGTGAGGCGAATAAAGTCGCTGACAAGCTTGCTAACTTCTTGTTGGATGGAGATGATGATCTGCTATAATGGACTTTGCCTCCTATTGATACTAGACAGCTCCTTGCTGAGGACAACTCAGAGGTTGTTTGAAAACATAGAGTAGCTATTCTTCCTTTATAGTTTTGTTGTTTATTTCCTTCTTATCAAAATAAAAAGTAAAAATTTCTAACTAAAAATAATATTTGAAATCTGAGTTGCAGCTTAATTTACAGGGTGCAATTTTATTTCTATTTTTTTTTAAATAAAAAAAGAGGATTGTGGTTTGCAGCTACTGGTAATGGAATTTTTTTTATCTTATTGTTTTATTTATTTTAATGGACAAAGGTGTGGAAGTTGGGACTGTGTCTTCTTAATTTTGACTTTGTAGACCTTTTGCTTAAAAATTAAAATACTATATTTGTCTAACACCAAATATAATTAACCATGCAAATTGAAGCTTAATTTTTATTATCTTATTATTCAATGAATGACATAAATTATTTATTTTTATGTGATTATTTGAATACTCATTTTTTTGAGGATAATGAATATCATAATTATTTATTATTATTATGTGATTATTTATATCTCTACCTTAATAGGTGGTGAAGGAAAATTTTTTTAAAAAAAAATTAGTATAATGTCGGCTACATAAAATTCCTAGATCCTCTGTCCTACATCATTTGGTGGCTATTGTGTGGACTGGTGGTATTGGTAATGGCCATGTAAGGGTGGTAGTTGTGAGAAAGAGAGAGAACAATAAAGGGAAGCGAAGATAACTTTTTTTTCTTACACAAGTCATGTGTTAATATTGTATTTATCTATTATTACATGACAAACCAAGTTGGAACATAAAAATTAAGATTTTATATGTTTTATATACTTATCATGTTATAATATTTTATTTGTTCTCATGACGCAAATCATGTTGTCTTTCTCAGTAATATCATCATTGTTAATTATGATTATATTTAAACAAAATATAATTTAAGTGATAAGACACACTTTAATTCAACGTGTGAAAGTCTTGAAAAAAATATGTGTGTAAAGTAAAAAGTGGCATTATTTTGTTTTGAAACCTTATATCTTAACTTTCATATTCACTTTACTTTTGAATAAATGTTGATAAACCCTTAACTCAAAAGGGAACAAATTCTCTTTCCTAATTCTAGCTTTTTTATTTTCTCTCTCATCTGTTATTTTTTCAAAATCGATCTATTTTGTTATTCTTTTTGACATCAATTTTTCTCCCCTTAATGCTATAGTTCTTATTTTTCTTCATAACACCAAAATCAATAGCGTTTGAAAAGAAAAAAAAAAATAGAAAAACTCAATTTGATAATCCTAATTTTTTAGTTATTCTTATTGATTAGTGTGATTATATTATTAGAAGAGAAATCCACTCTTACACGTCATGTTCCTAATAATGAAAGAAAAAATATTTTTTCGAACTGCAATGGCTTCTTGCTCGTTGTTGTCATATTTCTAATATTTTGCAGGTGATTGTGCACTCCTAATTGATTTGAAGTTGTTTTATGTATAATTGTTTAACTAATAATTAAATGAAAAGTGGAATTATGATTTCACAATTGTTTGTCTGGAGTGAAATATTTGAATAGGTTTAATCATTTAAAAATAATAAAAAATTATCATGAGTTAGTATCAGAGACGGCAAGTTAGTCTCTGATAAGTATCTTATAAGTATTATTGGACATGACTATGCGGTGACTAATGAGGGCTAATAATCATTTACTGATTATCACAGACAAAATCTGTCTCTAAAAATAAGTCCTATTTTAATTTGATCATAATTTGGAGATTAATTCATAAAAGTGAATTAAACAAAAGTATTAATTTATCTTAAATCATATATAACGATCTTATACCATGTAACTAGTGATCTTAGGATTGGAGTGCATAAATCATAATTAATTGAATTTTTAATAATTAATTTATAAATTAGATCTTAATTATAAATTAAACACAAATCTCAAACTACATGTTAACAACCTTAGTGCTCAATCAAAAGAATTAGGATTAATAGTTTTAAATATAAAAAATAGTTTTAAATATAAAAAATCTAAATTATGCATCTAATTAATCTCTAGATTGATAATTAATATGATGTCATATGTGCATTTCTAGTGATATGTCAATAATAACAACAGTTACTTGTAATAAATTATAATTAATGATTTTACTTAAAAATAAAACAAGAATTAAGAAGATATTTAATCACAAGAGCATTAGTGAAAGATCATATGTGCACTACTATTGATTTATGAACAACCACCGCACTCAATTAAAACAATTAAAATAATTTTAATTTATAAAAGAAATTTGAATTAAATATTTAATTAATCATCAGATATTAATGATATGTATTTTGTACTACTATAATATGTGAAGTTAATCAATAGAAGAATCATGATTAATAATTTATTTTAAAATAAGAAAAAAAAATGTAAATTAAGCATCTAATTAATCACTAGAGTGATAGGTCAAATATGCACTACTAGTGATGTGTGTATAGTCACTATGGTGAATTAGAAAAATTAGGATTGGTGATTTTAATTTAAAAAATTGAATTAATCATCAAATTAATCACTACACCATTAGTGAGATGTCATATATGTGCAATACTAGTGATATGTGAATAATATTAATACTCAATTAGAAAAATCATGATTAATGATTTAATTTGCAAAAAATAAATGACCAGATCATTAGTGATAGTTCATATTTAAAATATTAGTGATGTTTGAACAATCACAATACTCAATTGGAAGAGATAAGATTAATTATTTTAATTTAAAAAAAAGGACAATTGTACTTTACTCCCATGAACTATCCCCGTTTTGCATTATTCTCCATGAACTTTTAAATTAGGCAAGTAACCACTTATTTAAATCATAATTAGCAAATAAGCCCAATCATCCAATTTAGTTATAAAATCTAACAAATTAACTTTGAAAAGATTAAACTATCCTTATTATTTATATTTTTTTAATTTTTTTGTTTTTCATTTTCTATCTCTTGCTTCTTATTATTCTTTTTTTTTAACAATTAAAATCTCTATATTTATTCAATTTTAGTATATTTTTTAATATGCAATACAATAATAAGGAAATAAAAGTTTTGATGAAAATTTTATGATTAAAACACAAATTGAAACAACAACTCCAAATACACCTTTAGAAAGATCAGAAGTGATCAAAGCTATAATTGTACGCACTTGTAAATAACTCAAATGTAACAACAGTATGATAATATGACATGATGATAATGCTGCGGTTGTCATTGATCAAGAAGAAAATCCAAAAGGAACTCGAGTTTTTGTCCAATCCTAAAAAATCAATAGAAAAGGCAAATCCCTTATGATACACTAGATCCGACTCGGTATAATTTCTATAAATTAAAAAAATAATATTAGTAAATCTATTAATTTTTTATATATTATGAATGATTCAAAAACTATTTATGTTTGCTAAATTTGAATCAATATAAAGAGTTTAGTTTCATAGTTAATAAAAAGAAGAAAATGTAAAAAGGAGAATACATAAATAAAAAAACTTATAATGAGAGTAATTCAGTCTTTTATGAGTTAATTTGTTAAATTTAATAGATAATTTATATGGTGATAGTTATTTGTTAATTATGACTCAAATAAAGAGGTTGTATATGTGCCTAAACTGATAGTTTATGGAGATTATTACAAAACATGTGGTGGTTCATGGAAATAAAATACAATTGACCCTAAAAATTAAACAAAGTGTCTAATTAATCATTAACTTAATTAGTTATAGTATTTGCACTACAAGTGGTATTTGAACAATAATAATGATCAATTAGAAGAATTATGATTAATACTTTTAATTAACAAAAAAAATTATGGATCTAAATAATTCTAAATCATTAATGAGTTATATGCACAAAACTAGTTAGTAATGAATGATGTTTAAACAATCATAGTGCTCAATTAGAAGAATTAAGAGTAATGATGTTAATTAAAATAAAATTGAATTATGCTTCTAATTAATCACTATATCATTAATGATATGTCATATTTTACCTTGCTAGTGATGTGTGAACAATTATCATGTTCAATTAGAAGAATTAGAATTAATAATTTATTAAAACAAAAAATAATTTTATTTAATTATATAATAATTTTTTTACTAAATCATTAATAATAGTCATGTGTTGACATATGAACAATTCTCTTGCTCAATAAAAATAATTATTATTAATAATTTAAATAAAAAATAGATAAAACATTACACGATAAGTGTACGGTGAACGATAATCGGTCCGTGGCCTGCCAAAAACACAAATTATCTTTTCTCTCTCTCTGTCTCTGTCTCTGTCTCGCTAGCAACTTGTTAAGTGAGATTTTTATATACTTTATGCTGACTTTTCTTTTTTCCCTTGAATTTTTATAAGCGAAACTAATTCTTCTGGATCAGGAGACCTTCTCCACAATTACATATTCTACAATTTAAACTTGTGTTCTCAATGAATAGAGCTCGATAATCAAACTAGGCAAATACATAGCACCTTCAAAGTATAAAATTACTTTAAATTAGAGATAATCGGTCACAAAAAGAAATACAGATAAATTTATTTCTAGGATTTAGATTCAATAAAATTTGAGGTCAACACATCACAAATTTAAAATATTTAATTATTGCAAAACATTTTTGGAACCATCATTTCAAGTTCAAAGATGTAGAATTATGCCCATCTACCATATATGACAGTAGCCATTTAGACAACAACTTTCTCATCAACAAATCTTAAATTTGATAATACACAAAAACAGAGGAGACATGTGAAACTAAAACGATCTTGGCTTTGCAACAATAGTCGAATGCTTCAGTATGTGCAAACTGAATTGCCCACCTTTCTCTGTGGTATCAAGCTTGGATTGTCCAGGTGGAGGCAAGAGCTCGAAATTTTGGACCAACCGACCCAAAGTAATACCCAGAATGGGCAATGCGAGGATGATACCAGGGCAGCTCCTTCTCCCAACACCAAAGGGAAGGTACCTGAAGTCATTACCATTGGCCTCCACCTTGGATTCCTCTTCCAAGAACCTCTCCGGGCGGAACTCCTCTGGGTTCTTCCAGTGAGCTGGGTTGTTGGCAAGCCACCAAGCATTTACCAAGATTTTACTCTCTGCCGGGATATCATAACCACCAAGCTTTGCATCATGAAGGTTCATGTGCGGGACAAGGAGTGGAATTGCCATCCGGAGCCGGAGAGTCTCTTTGACAACAGCCTGGAGGTAAGGAAGTTTGTAGGTATCAGGCTCAGTGACCTGGTGTCCTGATCCAAGAACCGTGTCAATCTCATGCCTCAGCTTCCTCTGGATCTCAGGGTGGTTTACGAGCTCCGCAATTCCCCATTCAATCGACCAGAGAGTTGTTTCAATTGCTGTTTCATAAAAAAGTTTAGGGACAGCAACATGATTGTCATACATACGTAAATATCAGCTTCCTTTTAAAAATAAATTAAGGAACAAGAAGTAGACTCCCTCAACCACTTTATGTACAGGATCCCACTTTTTTGTTTTTTGGTTTCTTTAGCAATCAAAAAAAGGGTAGAGTGGTTCATCTAGTAAACCTAACTTTTTTAAGGTGAAAAACCCAACTTTTTTAAGTTTAAAAACATGATGAAGTGCTCAATCTCACCCGAAACGGTTGGTGGATCGTACAATAAAGCGTCCTTATCACACTTACTTGGAGATTTGCCTCACCAAACTACAAGACAAATTGTATGAAGGTTTAACCCCCTCTAATTATATTACATTTACAAACTCAGCTCCACACCAATATTACCCCTGTGCTTACCAAATTAGAGAAGGTATCAAATCATGAACTCTATTGATAATTTGGGTGGCAAGTTGAAGTACTAGTACAGTTAAAGAGGGTCACGCAAATTAAGAAAAAAGGCACAAAACAAGGAAGAAAGGGACAACAACTTACCAGCAACGTTGATGTTCTCAACAATGTAAAGAACGTTGTCCTCATTGATCTCCCCCTTTTGCTGTGCGTCCAGTATGTGATCTATTGCACATTTCAATCCGTCGTTCTTTGTGCTCACGGTACTCGCAATCTTCCTGCCAAACAAATTTTGATCTTATTAGAGCTTATTGAAATTACTAAAAATCCTTGAAGTTTGTGGATTATTAGTGCATATAAAGATTAACCCATGCTTGATTTACTAAAAAAAAAAAATTGATGACTTACTTCCTCTCTTCAACAAAATAGTCTTTGAAGAGCTTCAACCTTTTCTCCTTCACATCCCTGCAGATCTTCAAATAGCCTCTTAAAAATGGTCTCAAAATTGGAATAAAATCACCATAATTATATTCGAAGCTCTGAGCCAATCTACTTCTTTCTCCATTCAAAGCCTTCAGCTTCACAAACAAGGCATCGTCCTCACTCTCAAACCTTCTATCAAACATGATCCTGAACATGTTATTGTACATCATAAGTTGTAACCTCCTCCTTAAAACAATCCCACTGGTCGCTGATTCTGGATTCTTCTTCACATCCTCAACCACACGCGCCGCCTCATCTTCCCAACCAAACCGATATTGCTGGACCACTTTGTTTGTAAAGAAAGGAACGGTCATGATCCGTCTCATTTTCCGCCAGTGCTCACCGTAAACCGTAAACACCATATCCTGACCCTTACCCGTGAAAATATCGAACACAACGTTTCGGGTCCTTGACCCGAATTCAACTCCCTGAGTATGCAACACCTCTTTGGCTAAATCTGGGGATGAAACAACCACCAAATTACGTTGACCCATCCGGAGCAACAAAATATCACCGAATTTTTTGGCTAAGTCTGTGAGGTTGCGATGGTTCAAATCATCGCCGACTTGGAGCCAATTACCGAATATGGGTACGGGTAATGGACCCGGTGGGAGTTTGAATCGTTTACCACGCAATTTAGAGATTGTGATGGCGACGACAATGGCGAAGAAGAGGGCTAAAAGGGTCTTCTCCAGTAGGAGGAGATCCATGGTGGGTTTTGGATTGAAGGTCTTCTTCTTCCTCCGGTAATAAACGAACGAAAGAAACGAACTAAATACTACTAATGGAGTTTGGGTTTTGGGTTGTAAATAAACCAAAGAAATGAAGTAAATATGAATGGAGTTTGGGTTTTGGTTGGCAATGATTATAGTAGATGAGAATGTGATTTTGGGTATTTATACAGAAGAAATGCACTTGGGGGAAGGTGGGACGGCAAGAGGTAGGTGAAGGTTGTGGCCACGTGGGCTGTGGAGAGGAGTTGGTGAAGCAAGTGGGACTTAACGGCGTTTAAATCAATAACAGAAGACATTCACGGAATAAAAAATAGAGTAGGTCTTAAGACACAGTCTTAGACAGTGTGCGTGGACCGTCGGAGTAGGTGAACCGATTAGTGGAGGAAATAAAAATAATGTCAAAATCGGTTTTATAACATAATATTGTCGAAATCACACGTTTGCACTCAACCTATTAACGTTTTGATTTTGTTTTTGTTGTTGTTGTTAAGTATAAAATAGAGATGGATAGGATATTTATTTTCCAACTCAACAAATCACTTATTAGGCGATAGAAATTTTAAGTTAATAAGATCAACCACTATTAACTTCATAATTGAAAATATTATATAAACACTAATACTTTATACATATTATGCAAAAATATATATGTAAATTAAAATAATCTTTCTAATCCTAACTAACCCGACTTATAATTATTTACTTAAATAAAATATTAAATTTAGTATAAGGACATTAGTATCTTATTATAAAATTCTAATCTTACTAAAAATAAAAATAAAATACGAACTCTAAAACTAATATATAGAAACACATTCTTAGTATGTCTCCCATTTCTTCTCTTCTTTGATTCCATCGTTACTCTTAATCATGTTCTCTTGAATTCACGGGCAAAACTTAGAATTGATAAATGTGTTTTTTTGTTTGGAAGGAAGAAGATAAATTTTGGTCCCTTCACGTCACTTACACTTTTACCCTTCCGTGATTCTATATTTACTACTTTTTAGTGGGATCAATGTCTTTTATATCTAACTAAATTTTCAAAATGAAATATATATCTTAAAAGTTTCTAAAATTTCAGTGAGATAAATACCCTTCCGAGATCAATTGCACTAGATCCATCCATTTCTTTTAATTCTTTTAAGATGAATAAATAAATAAGGAATGGAGGTTCTGAATAGAAGAAAATTAAATCTGGGGTTTTTTTGGTTTTTAGGAAAAATGCTAATATAATACATAATTTTTTAAAATATTTATTATATTAATTAACAATAATTTTAATGGCATGAAATTAGTGTTTGCACATGACAAGGTTGGATGGAGTGGTTAATGAACTTTTAAAATATATTAAAATAATGTGTGATTTATTAATATTGTATGAGTTTTTCTATTGGGTGTTCTAAGTATATTTGTTAAATTGTAATAAATATATTTTTTGAAAATTAAAATTTTTTATTATAAAAATAATTTATCCATTAAATAATACTAAAATCATAATTAATTACAATAATAAATATTATGAATTTTATATTTAATAACAAATGTCTTTAGGGCACTCATTAAAAAATTAATATTGTATTATTATACAATATAGTGATGTAAAAAATTAATATTTTTTATTGATTTTAGAACTATCATTGTAAAAAATATCCTCATTGAAAAATTCAAAATATTTAAGTGTAAATGGATATTTACCAACTTATTAAAATAAGATTACCATCACTACAAATTGACTAGTATATATATGACGAAGACTACGCTGGTTCAAGTGACATCGTGATTTATTGACTTATTTGTGAGTTACTTGTCTCCACAATGAGTTAATTGCAATATTTATGATCTTAATAATAATATTACTCAAACATATTTCCGTCAATTGTTGTGATTTGCAAGTGCTCTTCATGTTGTTATAAATATTGATTAATGAATGAATTTTTATTGTTTCTTATTTAAAATGAAATTAACTAGTATGTCTTTAATATTTTATTATTATCACTTGTTATACTTCTGGACTAAACTTTTATAAGTTAACTATTGTTGGTCACCTTAATTAAGAGATAATTCTCAAAGTATACTTTTTTTTATATCGTTGAGGGCACACATTTTTCTTTTTTATACTGTTTGAGTCACTTCACTACAAACTTGTGAGTATAGTCATCTAGAAATGGAGTCATGATAATTTTTTACATAACATAATTCTTTTTTTTCTTGTCCTATATATATTTTATTTCATTTTTCAATATTTTCTTAGTTATTTCTCAAAATTTTTATAATTTGTTATTGATGAGTATCAAATGACAACATCATTTTCTTTTCTTTTGTGACTTTTTACCTTAAGTTTGTTATTTTACAAAATCTTTAAAATTCAAATTGGAGACATCAATGACATAATTATTTTTCTTGTTCCTAAATTTATATTTTGTATATATTTTTCTAACATTCTCAACCATGGAAAAAATTTTATGAGCATGTAAAAATATATATATCCAGTTTTCCACAAGATTCATAATTTTGGTCTTATATTAGGTAATGATAACAATAAATGTAAATGAAAAGATAAAAGAAAATAAAATGTCATGTTAGTTAATACTATCTAATTTTAATCTTAGACATTTAATTAATAGAATAATCTGGTAAATGTTGGAAAATGAAAAAAAAAAAGAGAATTGATATATTAAGAGAAACAACATTCATGATGTGTGAAAAAATTATCGTGTCACTATTTTCTAGTAATTATATTTACGGTTTTTTGTTTAGTATCTTAAAAGATATAAAAAGAGAGATGAATGTCTATTTTGAAAATGATTTCTAACTTGAGGTTTTCAAACTATAATTAACTCAATTCTTATTTTCATTACTCGTTATCTATTTAGTTGAGTTAGTTCATGTAACTAAAAGATATAACCTGTTTAAATAAAATATAAAAAAATCTATTTAGTTAAGTTAGTTCATGTAACTAAAAGATATAACCCATTAAAAGCAATAGAAATATGTAAAAATAAAATATAAAAAAAATATAAATAGTAAATTTTAAAACTTAAAGTTCCATTAAAAATATTATCTTTGGTACTTTAAAATTTACTGTACATTCACATTGTCTAAAATGTTCAATTAAACTACAAATTGAAAAAAAAAAATTATTAATAGATAAATAATTTGTTCCTAGACAATTAATAAATTTGTATTTATTTAGTGCTTGGGTATGTTAGGATCAATTATTTACACACTACATCTAATTACCTATTCACTTCAGTTAAAAGCAAGTCACCCACAATGAGACGAGAAAATTTATAAAAATTTTACTTTTCATGACATTGTTTTTAGAGATTTAAATCTAGAAAATTAAATAAATTTATAGAGGTCTAAATTCTAACGGCCTCTCTAATAAGATTTGAATATAAAAAATCATTTTAAAGAAAATACATTCTTAATTACTAAATCGTGATATAAATTTTGTAATTAATTAAATAATTAAGTATAACTATTTTATACAATTATTTGTAAATAATCAAATATATACATACCCTTTATAGCAATTTGGATACCCCAATTTACTTATGACAATCTTTCCCATTTTTAATTTTCTCGTACCAAAATTATATAGTTACCAAGCATTAAAAGAGACAGAAAAAACAAAATTCACGAAAACATCATAATTTGGATTAACCGTATTTAATTTTGAATATACAACTTAAGTTTTAATTTGTGAATTTATGATGTCATCATAAAATATAGGCTATTATTTGCAATGATGCAATTGTGAAATCCTGTTTCTGCAGCGGCACCCAGCCCCTGTGGATCCGGTCTCCCAAGTCCCATGTCAATGTTTCAAGTCAACCAAAAGAGGCGCAGCCACTCTCCCAATTCCCAGGCCAGCGTTCCAAGTCAACTAAATTCTTATGATCCTCCTACTTTTTTAGCAATTTCTTCTTCTTCTTTTTGCTGTGAATTCAACAAAAGCAGTGCTATGCAATTGTACTATTTGAATTGTGTGCATTTATAACATTAACATGAGCTGCTTTAAAACAAAAATATAAAAATTTGTACAGAAAAGAAGAAATATAAATATATATATATATATATATATATATTGGTAAATGAAATTATCTTTAATAAATATATATAACTATTTCATATATGAAAAATTAAGATTATTCAATAATAATTACGATCAATTGTAAAATATAATTTTATATTATGATGGAGAATGTTTGAACTCTTAATCTTCAAAGATGTTTACAACTTATAATTGTCATTCATTATTTGACAGAATATTACTTAAATACTTGGTTGCTTATTCTCCAAATACCGTGTCCAAGACCTCCATAATTGACTGAAATAGAAATTAATAAAAAACGCTAGTATTTAATACAAAGGGTATAATTAATATGAGATCAAACTCCTTTCCTTCAATTCTCGTTAAATTTAACGGTGTTAATAAAAAAATTAAAACAAAAATCTGGAAAACCGAAGTTCGAATAATTTAATGGGTAAACAACTAATTCCTATGCGGCATGATGGTTCCAAGTTCCAACATCACGTTCTTAGCAAAAAAAAAAAAAAGTTACAACATCACGTGCTGCAGGCCACCTGCCTCCGTATCCCAACTCTCAACTTCAATTTTCATTGCAAAGCATAAAAATAAAAGACTAATTATACTTTTGTCCCTGTATTTTGATTTTTATCTCAATTTAGTACTTCTTCAAAACCATGCAACTGGATCTCTACATTTGTAAAATTGTTCCAGTTAAGCTCTTCACAACAAGTACTGTTCAATTTAACGCTAATGTGTCAAACGTGGACTAACTAAGCCTTGCATGTCATCCTACCCCAAAATATTGTTGTTTCACCCAAAATCAGTCCTTCATCTACAATTAGCTCAACAAATTAGGGATTTATGAGAACTTCAATTTTAGGAATTTCATAGAACTTCATTGTTAGGGATTTATGAGGAAGCACTTGTTAGTGTTTTCTAGAGGTTAGGTAAGACGTTGACGAAATGGGAGGACATAAGGAATCCTTAACTTCCTCTAGTTTTTCAAGCTTTTCCAGTAGTTAACTGAGAGATGGTCCCCTGTTGTGTAACTGTGGAGAGGCCTACAATGGACTGTATTGTCTAGGGTCATCATGTTGGGAGACGGCACAGGTACTATAAATATTTTTGGGTAAGTTAAGTCTATTATAATCAATTTCAGTTTACTATGTTTTCACCAATTTCAATTTGATATTCAGTTGTATGGGTTTTGCAATGTCCAGGAAGGATTTCCATGCAATTATTTTGTTTGGATTGATGAGGAAATCAATAGGCGAGGAAGGCAAATCATATTGTTGCAAAGAAAAAAAAAATTATGCATTTACAGGTTATGCAGGAATGGTGGAAGAAAGTTGCCACCATGTTGTGTTTTGGCATTGTTTGCTTGGGTCCAATGCTTACAACTATATATATCCATATCTATGTAATTGTTCTCATATAGCCTATTTTGGCCTATTTTGGCTTTTTAAAGGGAATTTCAAGTCAATTCAGAAGAGTCCCCTATCCTTATCCTTCTTTTCTTCTCCACACCAACCTGAACAAGATTAGGCCTTGATATTTTTTCTCTTTTTGTAGCAGCGAATGAAATAATAATAATAATATTTTTTTAATTTACCCATCTCCTTCCTGAATAAACCAATGGTAAATGGTTTATCTGATTTTGTATGCAATGATAGTTTAAAATTTATCCAAATTTATAGGTCCCACATGTTTTTGTTATTGCTATGTCTTTTTTGTTTGGATTGGCTCTTCAGAGTTCTATAATATATCAACTTACATTTTACTAAAATTAATATAATTTTCACATAAATATGATCATGAAATTGGCAGTCGAAACATTTACTATCTTATGTAATAAACATGTCAGCGAATTATTCTCCTGCAAGCAAGTAGTTGTTTTTGCTTATAAGTAATGACTTGAATTTTTGTTCTTAGATTAAAAGATGGGTCAAACAAAACAATTGTGATGTTCTATTCAAAACTTAGTCATTACTAAAATCTGTTGTTTTCGAACATTACAATTATCTACTCCTAACTTATTGAAACTTCAATCGATGAGCCAATTTGAGAGGAGAATTAAATGCAGCAGATATGTATCAATATGTGACATGATAAGGTTATAATTAAAGAGCCAATGGGAAGAATGTACGTATAATCCAGATTGGGACATGCAAAGAATTGATGAGATGGGAAGGAGCAAGGATCATGGACCATTCATCTCATTTTATTGGACCCACTTTGCTCAACCAAAAATAGTTGCTTTTTTTGTATATAGTGAAAGTGGGAATAATGTCCATATATATATTTTTGTACATATTTGAAGTTCAGACACTGCACCGACTTGATGTGTTTGTAACTTTGTATACTAAAGTGTTCATATTTCTTAATAATAAAAAATAGAGTGAATTAGCTAGGCTATATTCTCTTTTTCTTACACATTTATCTTTTGTTTTGGTTCGTTGGATTGCTATTTTCAAACAAATGTATTACTTTTATTGCTTTTTTTTCAATAAAAGTTTTAGATAAAGAAATTAGTTAGCAATCTTTAAATGAGTTCTTAGTAATGAGTTTATCATGATATTTGTAAAGATGAGAATAATTGCTTTGAGATAATAGTTTCGGAAGAAAAAAGAAACCGTGTTTATGATATCTTTTATTCAAATTACAAAATATAGTAGATATTTGATGTTACTTTTTTTGTTGTTGTAGTATTCTATGGAATTTGTCGTTAGATTTCTTTATCAAAATTTCTTCTAAGTATTTAATTCTAATGGTTAATTTATAATGTTTTATCTTTTCTAGAACACTTTTCTCTACTAAATTATCACTTAATTTATAATGTTTCCTCTTTTCTATAACACTTTGCATTTATGTTATTGAATGTAATTTAAACATTACCAAAACTATTTAAATTAATTATTAAATTTGATGGTTCATATGTACGCATGTATATAAACTATTAATAACGGTTCATGATTTTATTTATTTATTTTTAATTTTATTTTTTTAAATTCCATTCATCCTTCAGTCCTTCTTCTTTCGGTAAAAGACAATGAATATAATCTATTAAAACAATTAATTAAAAACTGGTGGATTTGAAGACTTCTCATTTTAGTAAACTAATCTTATCCACGTCCTTACTCAGATAATTTTTATTTTTTTATTAAAAGTGCATATAGTTTTTTTTTAACATATATTAGCATCATCACATGTGCTTGGATGCATGCTGCAATTTTCAATTTTTTTTAAATTTTTTATATATAGTGTATAAGATTTTTTTATTATACTACCATCATTGTACATGTTCATGCTTGTGCTCAATGTTCCTTCTAATTTATAGGAAAAATGTAAAATTCTCTCCGAATGTAATGTCTATTAGCATGTATACTTTTTAGGTGTTCTCTATATCAGCATGTAAGTTCTAAAGGCAACAAGATTTTTAGAAAATAGTGACGTTATGTAAAGAGTTTGCGGCCTCTAATATTTTGCACACTGATAAAAGAGTACACCTGAAAAGAACTTTACAATTTGACAAAGAGAGTACACATGGAATTTTTTTTTTTACACCTTTCTAAAATAATATATATATATATCTGAACATGCGTGTTCGCGCATATAAGTATACTAATATAAACATCTACATCTAATTAAAAAAGTCAACACTATAGCAATTTGACCTTATTATTGAATTTGTCACACATGGAAAACATGGACAATTAAATAATACCATAATGATTAGAGAGGGTTAAGGATTGTGTATGATAGATGGGGCTGTAATTCAAATCGAATAATTTGGAATATCCTATTATTTGTATTTGAATATGAATTCAACTACTCGAATTCAAATTTTGTTTCGAATACCTATTCAAGTCTAAAATGATATTTAAATTCAAATTTTTGAATTTTTTGAAATTTTGAAATTTTGAAATTTTGAAATTTTGAATTTTTGAAATTTGAATTTTTGAATTTTTGAATTTTTGAATTTTTGAATTTTTGAATTTTTGTTGTAGGAAATGATATTTATATGCAAATGTCATGTTTAAAAAAATGAATAAAATAAAACTAAATAATTTACCGTCAATGTATGGATATTAAAATTATATAACCATCACCACAACCTAAATATTTTTCTTTGGTTCTGTGTTTTGTTTTGCTTTCTCGTTACACTCAAAAAAAAAAAAAAAATATTATACAAAAGCTAACCACCAGTAAAATTAATGTTAGTAATCAGGTAAATTAAAATTTTTCAAAGAAATACATTTTTAAAATTAAATAAACAAAAATAACTACATAAAATTAATAATTATATGTATTTTTTTTTTTTATAAATATCAAATAGAAAATCGAATACTTAATTGAATATGAAATCGAATACTATAACATTTGAATATGATTTGAGTTTAAATTTGAATTCAAATTCTAAAAATAGTTTTTATTTCATTTTAATTGAATTCAAATTTAAATATCAAATTATTTTATTTGAATTCCATCCCTAGTGGTAGGGGAAAAACACTTGTGATTTAAGTTATTATTTAGTGGAATTTGAATAATGGGTTGAGAAATTAGCTTCAAAATGCATGCTTATTAAAATGTAATTTTGTCATAATCCGATATTGAAACATGAAATTAGAACAATTTGGAGTAACTGTTGATCATAAAATTAAATGCAAGTATATATAAAGTAAATAAACATTATATCTACATGTAAACGTAAAATATATACACAATTAATTTAAACTTGATTGACTTGTCTTGACCTTATCTTATGCAAATTTTATTGATAACTTAAACAAATGTGTAAACAAAATAAACTAGTAAATATTTACAATGAGTATATATATATATAATAATAATAATCATAAGAATGAATATGCACCACACTATATATTTATTTGACTTTTATCCTTTTTTTTTTCCAAACTTTGTCTTATTTTCTTTTACCTTTCTATTTCCTTTCTTATTTCGTTCTTTTGTTGGCCGTATCTCCTTTGCTTTCGCCCATTGTTTAAGCTCTAGAATTTTCTACCCTCTTCTTTTCTTGCAGTAGATAAAGTACACATCTTAGGATCATCATTTTCCTTCTTTCTTTCCCTTGCCATTATCTTGCCTTGCCTAGCCATGTATGGTGGCCAAGAAGCACCCTTGGCAGCAACCACCATATTCTGTTTTAGAGGGTAGAATCCCTGTCTTAAGTCTTGCAGTAGCCAAAGCTTGGTACTTGCCTTCCACTCGCAAGCTTAGCTCTTCCTTGTGTTGCTTTGAGTGTATGGAAGCTTAGAGCAGGCCATGTTTCAGCAGCAGTAGGGGTTGGTATTAGCTGCTGAACGTGACATGCTAATATATGTTTAACTACCATATATGTTTCTTTGATTTAAAGTCAGAGTTACGGAGATTTGGTTTTACATTATTTCGGCCAGTTAGGCTTTCTCGTGAAAGTGTGACAAATTTTTACTTTTAATAAGAGGATGATGTCTGAATCAGTTTATGCATATTTAGATTAATTCATTTCTCTGGTTCAATTAAAGCATGTCATCCTTTCCATAATTAAAAATTATATGAAAATTTTACTTCTCACACCATTTAAAAAAAATTTAAATTCAAAAAGTCAGTAAATATAATACACTTTCTTAATCACTAAATCAACCTTAATTAGATATCCATAATATAATGTTTTATTGAAAAGATAGAATAAAAGGAAAAAATAAAAAAGGAAAGCAGAGAATGGTGAAACTGGTTTTACGACACAGCTCACTACCTTCTACCATAGGAAAAGACATGAGAGACAGATAATTACCATAAACCTACTAGTTTTAAGGCCATTAATGAGTCATTCAACAAGAGTAACGACACCTTTTTTGTAATTTGGGTGAAGTTACCACCACCATTGATTCTAGTTTTTTGTATCACTTTTAGCCACATTACCATATTGTGACGAAACTTAATACATTTTCTTTGTTTAGTTAATCAAATTTATTATTTGTCAATTTTAATCATTTGTGGATAGAACTTAACCTAATGGTAAAGATAAAGATGCTGAAACAATGAGTTTTATGTTTGAGTTTCCATCGACTGATGAGTGGACATAATTTTAATGTTGGTAACAGATTGAGCTTGATAATGTTAATAGTTTTTGATAGGTCCTCAACATTGGTAGTTGTCATCTTCGATGGTCCTCTACTATGGTGGTATACTCTTTTGGTGTTCCCGAATGCAATCATAATCGTTGTCTTTAACAAATCCATATATCGGTAATGTTCACCGTCTCAGGCGATATGCACCTGATGGTGGTCGCTAATAAAGCCAGCATGGGAAAACAACATGTGGACACTTTGTGGGAGCTGTCGACAAAGGGTGGACGAGGGGCATAGTAGATAGCGGGTTGACAAGATAGGTGGCTGTCTATCATGATATGCCACCAGATTACCAACGATGACATTTACACAAACTTAGTTGGGTTAAAAATGATTTGGGATTCTATCCATAAGAATTAAACATTATATTTTATAGTTATTTTTCAATTTTTTAGAATTTTACTTTTAAAATATATGCGTATATATATATATATATATTAATTATAATTCCTGAACTCTAATTTCAATATTTTTTTTTTCTCCAAAAGTTCTTATGGATCTCAAGATTAAAATTGAAGTCAAGAATTGCAATATAATTACAATTCTTTGATATTTGACATTCAACCATAATTATAACCCTATTTAAAGACAAGTCGGTTTTTAGCTTCTGCCCTCTTCTCTTCTTGCAGTAGATAAAGTACACATCTTAGGATCACCATTTTCCTTCTTTCTTTCCCTTGCCATTATCTTGCCTTGCCTAGCCGTGTATGGTGGCCAAGAAGCACCCTTGGTAGCAACCACCATATTCTGTTTTAGAGGGTAGAATCCCTGTCTTAAGTCTTGCAGTAGCCAAAGCTTGGTACTTGCCTTCCACTCGCAAGCTTAGCTCTTCCTTGTGTTGCTTTGAGTGTATGGAAGCTTAGAGCAGGCCATGTTTCAGCAGCAGTAGGGGTTGGTATTAGCTGCTGAACGTGACATGCTAATATATGTTTAACCACCATATATGTTTCTTTGATTTAAAGTCAGAGTTACGGAGATTTGGTTGTACATTATTTCGGCTAGTTAGGCTTTCTCGTGAAAGTGTGACAAATTTTTACTTTTAATAAGAGGATGATGTCTGAATCAGTTTATGCATATTTAGATTAATTCATTTCTCTGGTTCAATTAAAGCATGTCATCCTTTCCATAATTAAAAATTATATGAAAATTTTACTTCTCACACCATTTAAAAAAAATTTAAATATAAAAAGTCAGTAAATATAATACACTTTCTATTACTAAATCAACCTTAATTAGAGACTCATAATATAATGTTTTATCAAAAAGATAGAATAAAGGGAAAAAATAAAAAAGGAAAGCAGAGAATGGCGAAACTGGTTTTACGACTCAACTCACTACCTTCTACCATGAGAAAAGACATGAGAGACAGATAAATACCACAAACCTACTAGTTTTAAGGCCATTAATGAGTCATTCAACAAGAGTAATGACACCTTTTTGTAATTTGGGTGAAGTTACCACCACAATTGATTCTGGATTTTTGTATCACTTTTAGCCACATCACCATAGTGTGATGAAACTTAATACATTTTCTTTGTTTAGTTAATCAAATTTATTATTTGTCAATTTTAATCATTTGTGGATAGAACTTAACTTAATGGTAAAGATAAAGATGCTGAAACAATGAGTTTTATGTTTGAGTTTCCATCGATTGATGAGTGGACATAATTTTAATGTTGGTAATAGATTGTGTTTGATAATGTTAACAGTTTTTGATAGGTCCTCAACATTGGTAGTTGTCGTCTTCGATGGTCCTCTACTATGGTGGTATACTCTTTTGGTGTTCCCAACTATGATATAATCGTTGTCTTTAACGAATCCGTCTTAGGCGATATGCACCTGATTGTGGTCGTTAATAAAGCCAGTATGGGAAAAAACATGTGGACACTTTGTGGAAGCCATCGACAAAGGGTGGATGAGGGGCATAATAGATAGCGGGTTGACAAGATAGGTGGCTGTCTATCATGATATGCCACCAGATTACCAACAATGACATTTACACAAACTTAGTTGGGTTAAAAATGATTTGGGAATCCATCCATAAGAATTAAACATTATATTTTATAGTTATTTTTCAATTTAAAATTGAAGTTAAGAATTGCAATACAATTACAATTCTTTGATATTTGACATTCAACCATAATTATAACCCTATTTAAAAACAAGTCGGTTTTTAGCTTCTCCCACAAGCTTTTACGTCATTATTAATTTGTTAAACATTGGTGTCTAGACTTATAATTAAAAGATTAATCATTGGTGTCTGGACTTATAATGTACAAGAAATTGTTGAATGAGAATGCATATTTTTTATTTATGTTATGAAAGTATTTATACAAATATAAGATTAACTTAAACCTAATCAATCCACTTTGTAGTTTCACATGCACAACATGATGGTCGAGTAATAGTGAGACCAGAATCTTTGAGAATGTCAAGGGCATATTTTGTTAACAAAGATAGAGACCTTTTGATGCCAACTTGTTTAGAAAATTATAGACATGTATTTTCCTAGAGTAACTTCAATGCCTAATTGATGTGGATTATTGATAAACTCAACTCAACTAAGCCTTAAAATCCCAAACTAGTTGGGGTCGGCTATATGAATCCTTTTCCTCCATTCGCATCGGTCCAAGACAAGATTTTCATTAATTCCTAGCACAACCATATCTTTCTCGATGACTGCCCCACATGTAAGTTTCGGTCTCCCCTTTCCCCGTCTAACACCTGGCCCTTGGTCCAAGTTGCCTTGCTTAACTACTGTGTCCATTGGCCGACGTTGGATGTGTCCAAATCAACGTAGACGATTTTCCCTCATTTTCTCCTTAATAGGTGCTACTTCCACCTTCTTGCGACTCTCCTCATTCCTTATTCTATCCTTTCTTGTATGTCCTTTCATCCATCTCAACATTCTCATTTTGGCTACTCCTATCTTATACGAATGTTGCTTCTTAACTGCCTAACATTCGGTACCATACATCATAGCTGGTCTCACTGCCAACTTATAAAATTTCCCTTTCAATCTATTTGGGATTTTAGGATCATATAAAACTCCCGAAGCACTCCGCCACTTCACCCACCCTGCCTTAATCCTATGGTTTACATCATGCTCAATTGCACCATCTTTTTGTATAAATGACCCTAAATACTTAAACACATCCTTTGTAGGGATTGTCTGACCGTCTAAAATTATATCATTCAGTCCTCCTCTAGTTTCACTGAAATTGCACTCCATATATTCAGTTTTTGTCCGACTCAATCTAAGGCCTTTAGATTCTAACGCGTTCCTCCACATTCCTAGTTTAGAATTTAAATCTTCCCTAGTTTTGTCTACGAACACGATATCATCGGCAAACAACATGCACCATGGAGCCCTATCTTGAATATTATAGGTAAGTTCATCCATGACTAAAGCAAATAGGTAAGGACTTAAGGATGAACCTTGGTGAACACCTATCGTAATCGGGAACTCTCCAGTCATACCATCTACAGTCCGCACGCTAGTCATTACTCCCTCATACATATCTTTAATAACTTTTACATATTTAGTTATGACCTTTTTTCTTCTCGAGTACCCACCACAAGACTTGTCTTGGCACCTTATCATACGCTTTTTCTAAATCAATAAAGATCATGTGAATATCCTTTTTCTTTTCTCTATATTTCTCCATTAATCTCCTAAGTAGAAAAATAGCCTCCATTGTAGATCTTCCTGACATAAAACCAAATTGATTCTCATAAACTAAAGTCTCATTCCTAAGCCTTTGCTCAATCACTATCTCCCACAATTTCATTATATGGCTAATAAGTTTTATACCTTGATAATTCGAACAACTTTGAATATCTCTTTTATTCTTACAAATAGGGATTAATGTACTCTTCCTCCACTCATCTGACATTTTCTTGGTTACTAAAATCTTGTTAAAAAGATTTGTAAGCCAAGTTACTCCAATATCTCCTAGGCATCTCCAAACTTCTATTGGAATATCATCTGGGCCCAATGCCTTACCATTCTTCATCTTATGCATAGCTTCTTTAACCTCATGAGCTCTAATCCGACGAACAAATCGACGGTTCATATCATCAAATGTGTCATCAAGATCTCCAAAATCACCCCTTGACTCTTCATTAAATAAAGTATCGAAATAAGTTCGCCATCTCTCATTAATCTCGTCTTCCTTAACTAAAACCCTATCAGCCTCATCCTTAATGCACTTAATACGAATTAGGTCTTTAGTTCGTCTTTCCCTTTGCTTGGCAATCCTATAAATATCTTTCTCTCCATCCTTTGTCTCTAACTTTTGGTAAAGTCCTTCGCAAGCCTTGCCTCTGGATTCCCTAACCGCTTTCTTAGCATCTTTTCTAGTTTGTCTAAAATATTTATAATTATCTTCATTTCTACACTTGTGTAATCTTTTATAACACTTTTTTTTAACTTTAATAGCTTATTGAACTTCTTCATTCCACCACCATGTCTCCTTAGTTGGGGGTCCACGTCCTCTACTCTCTCCTAACACCTCTCTAGACGTATTCTTGATACGACTCGTCATCTTATCCCAAATCATGTTAGGCTCACCCTCCACCCTCCAAGGATCACCCTGTAACATTTTATCTTTAAAAAGAGTCATCTTTCCTTTATTCAAATTCTACCATCTAGTCTTAATACACTTATTATTTCTATACTTTTGCTTCCACCACTTAACGCCAACATCCACAACCATAAGTTTATGCTGAGACACTAAACACTCACCGGGTAAAACCTTACAATCCTTACAAACCGCTCTATCAACCTTTCTAGTCAGAACAAAATCTATTTAGCTCTTATTCGGCCCACTACTAAAGGTGATTAAGTGCGACTTTTGTTTCTTAAAGAACGTGTTAGCTAAAATCAAGTCATACGCAACTGCAAAATCTAAAATAAACTATCCACCCTCATTCTTAACGCCATAACCATATCCTCCATGTACGCGCTCAAAACCCTCGTTAATACTTCCTACATGACCGTTCAAATCAGCACCAATAAATAATTTTTCACCTAATAGTACTCCTTGAACTATCTCCTCTAAATCTTCCCAAAAAGCTTTCTTAGTAGATTCTTCCAATCCTATTTGGGGAGCATAGGCGCTAATGATATTAAATGCCTCCTCGTCTATCATCAATTTCACTAGAATTATTCTATCACTTTTCCTCTTGATTTCAACTACCTCGTCCTTCAAATTTCTATCTACAATAATCGCCACTCCATTCCTATTTCTAGTCTTACCGGTATACCACATCTTGAATCCTGTTCTCTCTATCTCTCTAGCCTTTTCTCCTACCCACTTAGTTTCTTGCAAACAAGCAATATTAATCCTCCTTCTACTCATAGTATCTATAAGCTCTCTCAATTTACCAGTAAGAGTCCCTATGTTCCAAGTAGCTATGCGAATCTTATCCTGGACTAGCTTTTTTACCCGCACCCGCCCTCGATGCGAGAACCCCTGCTCATTTTGCACCACACCCGGGCGCCGATGTGGCGCGCCACTAAGGATGTGACGACCTAACCCTTGCTCATTTCTCACTACACCAGGGATCCGATGCAGCACGTTGCTAAGAAGGTTACGCCCCAACGAATATTCGGTAGGATTCATCATCATAGGGTTTGACTAGTTTTACGCTGGCCGTCAACCTATCGCAACCCTTTTCCTTTATCCGGGCTTGGGACCGGAAGAGTAACCTCTGGCGGAGTTTGAATGAGAAAACTATATGTTCCTGTTATAATAATATCATTAACATAAGACTAGACTAAATATTAAAACTCCTAATTTATTGAGAAAAAAATAAAGAATAGTTATCTTAAGGTTGATGGAACCCAAAATAATAAAGGTGTAGAATATTTGGCAAATCAATTGTGTAAAGCCTATTTGAGTCCATTTAGAGATAAGTAAAAGACAAACATAATTCTCCCATTGTTGATGATATTCAGGTGTGAGAGTCATGTCTACTTCCTCATTTAAATTGAGTTTGGTAATGCTTTTTAGGATAATATTGTGGCTTTTTAAAACCACAACACCTAAATATTATTTGATTTTTTTTTTCTTGGGGGCTTCTTCTATTGCTTTCAAAAAGTTAATGATATTTTTAAAAGCACCTCAAGTAATACTTTTAAAAGCTAGCTATGACTTTACAAAATTAAAAGTACAAAAATCACGTTATTACTTTTAGAAAATCTCATATATATCCTTATTTAATTTATAAACTATCTAATTTCTCTCTCCAAAAATATCCTTAATTAATGTTTATTTTTATCATTTTATACATTCATAGTAACTTATAATTTGTTTTACCAAACTTGTTTATTGTTTTTACTACCTACATCAACTTTTATAAAAAATTTACTAAATAGGGTTGCTATAATTTTTGACAATATGAAAGTTACAATAGTTTTAAAACTCACAGCATTACTAAACTCAACCTTAATTCACCATGTAAAAATGCATTTTGGACATAATGTTGATGGAGAAACCAATCTTTTATGGTAGCAAGGGCAAGGAGTACTTGAACCACCACTAACTTTGCAACTAGAGCAAAAGTATCATAGTAATCAATTCCTTCAACCTTTTTGTACCCTTAGCAACAAGCTGAGCTTTATATCTTTAAATAGTACCATCAGAGCGATGCTTAATTTTAAAAACCCATTTAAAGCCAATGGGTTTTTTGTTGGTGGTAGTGACATAATTGACCATGTCTTATTTTTAAGGCATTCATCTTAGCTTTCATTGCTTCATGCAATTCTAAGAATTTAATAGCTTGAGGAAGACTAGATGGTTCATTAGTATAAGATAAAAAAAGTAGGAAAATACCGATGATGTTTAGAAAAGTTTGCATAAGAAAGATATTGAGATAAACGATGAGAATTACCAACACCATTAAGTGAATGATGTGTTGGAACATAGGTAATAGAGAAATAATAGTCCTTAAGATAAGTGGGAACCTTGCGATACCAACTTGTTTTTGAAAATTGATAAATGCAAGGCACTTGATTAGTAGAAATTGAAATACTAATATTCATAGTGTTAGATGCTTGTTGACTTAGGAAATTTGGTGAAGGAGAATTAATGGAAGTGATAGGAGTAGTGGAATTGTTTGGTGCAAAGGTAGGTGGTTGAGTATGTTATCTAGATTGGGAACGGGAAGAGCAAGATTACTAGGGATAAAAGTTAGTGGTTGTATATTGTCAACTAGTTTGGGAGCTAGAATATGGAAAGTAGGTTAGGCAATCTTCATTTGCATAGCTTGACAAGGAAACTATTTTCATGAAAAATGACATAACAAGAGTTGTAAACTTTGCAAGTGTGAAGATAAAAATTTTTGTATGCTTTCTGACCAAAAGAATAACCAATGAAAATTTCTGAGGATGCACCATGGTCAAATTTATGTTTAATAGAATGATTTTGTCTATAACATAAACACCCAAAGACATGCAAATAAGAGTAAGACGGTCCTTTGAGAAAAAATATTTCAAATAGGGTTTTACCATTTAGAACTTTAGTAAGAAGTTAGTTGATAAGATATGCAGCTATCAAAACACAAGCGCCATGGTTTAGCCTAAAATCATAAAACCTGACCAACATTTAGAAGATGACAATGTTTGCACTCTATAATGCCATTTTGTTAAGTGGTGACAATATAACTTGTTTGGAAAATAATACTAAGAGAGGTTAAAAAGTCTCTAGTATAGCCATTTAAAAACTTAGTACCATTATCATATTGAATTGGATGAATTTATTTTTTGTTTACCAAATTTAGTTTTTGTCATGGCAAAAAAATGGCGAATGTAAGAATTGACTTCAGATTTTGCATGAATAAGGTAAACCCATGTAATAAGAGAGAAATCATCAAAAACATTTAAAAATAACAAGCACCTAATAATAATGGAATTTGATATGGTTAGTAAACATCAAGATAAAAAAACAAGTAACAATAGAAATGAAGTAAGTAGGAATTAATGAGTAGGCGGATGGTATAAGTGTATTTATCAAAAACTGAAATTTTAGAATTTAATGCTTTGAAGTTTGAATTCAATGGAAATGCAGGATGAAGGATGACCTATCACCAATGTCATAAGTCAAAAGAAGGTTATTGAAGAAAAGTAGAAAACTTTTGTTCAAATATGGTAATAGAAAATAAAGTCCTTCTCATATCCTACATGGAAGCATGACCGGCAGAAGAAATGAATAACCAAATCTTCATAACCCTGACTTTAAATCAAAGAAATACAGATGACCATTGACCAAACAAGAAGTTAAAAGGAAAGTTTTATAAAAACATAAATATAAACAAATACTAATTTACTGAAATGTATAGTACTGTAACTAAAATTTTGGCAGAGGTTCCACATAAAATGGAACATGCCTAAAATACCAATATATAGCATATATCATGTTTACACAATAACCAGGCAACAACAACTATACCATAATCATAAAAAGTTTTGCTCTATTTTATACCACAAAATTAACAACTAAACGATTACACACAAATCAAAAATCCAAGACTCAAGCCTTAATGTGACTACAAAGCTTCATCCCTTGGCTTCAAGTAAATGATCTCGAATGAATACATTGCAGCAACACTATCAAAAAGTCAAGTATCTGTCAGTGATGTTTGCCGATATCCTATATAGGTTTATGGATTTGACTCATCCTTCCTTCTTGAATTCAAAGGTGTCGATGGCTTAATGACACGTTCTAGAGAAAATATGGTTGCTGCCTTCACTTAACTAGCCTCAGAGCTAGACAAGAGTGTAGGGGAGCTAGACAAGAGTGTAGGGCAAGGAGGAAGAAGTAGCTTGCTGCCACACGGCTTGAGCTAAACACAACAAAGCTGCCAAAACAGAGCAGCTGCAAGGGTACTAACAGGAGTTACTACCCGATTCTTCAAGCTCTCACACACATACACCCGTACAAGCAAGGAAGAACAAAGCTAAACAAGCAAAAAGGAAAGATGGACCTCTTGGCCAGCAAAGTAATTACAAAGGCAGAACAAGATTCACTGCCAAAACAGGCGCTGAAATCGCAAGGTTGATGGAGACCAAGTAAATGGCAAAGGAAGGAAAAGGAGTTAGGCTGCTATAGAAGGAGTTAAGCTTGGCTGCAAAGGAAAACTCACACTACAAAACAAGGAAAAATGAAACAGGGGAAAGAGAAAATCAAAGGCGATGCAAGCAAAGGAAATAACTAGCCAAGACAAGGGAAAAGAGAAAGAAAAGATAAGAAAGAAAAAGAAAAAGTCAAAGAAATAAAGTAAAGTCAAAGTCAATGGTGTAAAGTTGTGGTGTATAAAGTTTGTATGTAATTGTGTGTGTTTTTATAAACTTTGTTTGTTTCATTTATATATTTATGTATTTATGAAACCAAAGTTACACAACATGTTTCTAAAGTAAGGTTATGATATTGGGTTATAACAGTCCTCCATGCTCTTTACCTAGTCTAATCATATGCTTCATTTGTAGGTCCTGAAAAATATAAGAATCAAGAAGAAATATTACATAATAATTCAATGATTTTGTAATTTTCTAATAGAAAGCATATTGAATTTAAAGTTAGTGACATATAAAGCACCCTTGAAAGAGAGACTAATGGTCATTATAGGAAAATGGACAAGATCAAAGCTAATACCATGTAAGAAATGGTTGAATGAGAATCTTATGTTTTTAATTCACGTAGTGTAGTATTTTTACAAATACAAAGTTGACTTATACCTAAAATTAAGTTATAATTATAGGACGTGATTAGAAAAAATTACAAGGCTGGAATTGGGAAAATTAAGATGTAATTATGATAATAAATTTAAGAAAATTAACATGAAAGTGAACTATTAATATAGACAAATTTTTAGCTAGACATAATTAATAACATGAATGTAGTCTAATATAGCACCCAAAACAAGCCCTACAAAACATTCCCGATTGAAATTCAAAACCCATGGAACTTCATGACTTAAAAGATAAAACCATTCTCTTTATTTACAATAGTTATAATTCGACAATTGAAAACTTCTGCCCATAAAGATAACAAACCTCTCGAGATTATTGTTTAGATTTCTTAGAGCATTCTTTTTTGCAACTATTTACAATGATTTGTCTCTAGATACATACCCAATATATTAAAGTTGAAAAACCTGAATAATTTGAGATTATCCAATAATGACAAAATCACTTGTGTTCTCCATCTTTGCCATTTAATACTTTTTCATACACTTGCTTTTCCAATATAAGAATAATGAATCATCAAAATTTTCAATTTCACCATATCATTAACTAAATGCTTAACTTTAAATTTTCATTAAAACTTTAATTTTGCTTTCTCTTTCGGATTCTATGATGGTGACGTAATTTTGAAATTAAATTTTTATGGCGATTGTAATATTACCCATTTAATGTTGTAAGTTATGGCCATGCACCACTGAGAATGAAAGAAATTCCAGACCATTTAAAACTGGTAACCAATCATGAGCATAAAGCATAAACTTGAAAATTTAGGATAGAATGAGTTCCTCGAGTTATATGTGTTGTTTAATGACATTTAGCTACCATTATTGAGATGGCATGTGAATTTGCATACTAATTGATTGTAAGCCATTGGGAAAAAAAATGTCGGTTTCTTTGGAATTCAATGGTAGGGGATATGTGTAATTCATAGATGGGCTTCTAATCCGTGAATCAAATCTCAAATGATAAAATTGGAAAAAATTAATAAATTTTTTTGAAGAATTAAGTGAAAATCATTAAATTAATGGTAAACGAGGAAGATCAATGAAATTATTGAAGAAATTACGACAAACAATATCAAGGGTGATTCAAGTTTTAAGCATGAGTCAATGTATACACTCTTTCAATAAAACAATTTGTACCCTTATACTGCAAATGGGGTTACAACAAATCTGTTTCCCAAGATAAATAGGCACCTTTTACATTTTGGTTGTAAAATGGAATGTAGACAGAAAATACATGAAACTGAGAGAAATAGTAAAAGCCACAAAACATTTCGATTAAAATTCAAAATGCATGGAACTTCATAGCTTAAAACCATTCTCCTTATTTACAGTAGTTATAATTCGACAATTGAAAACTTCTGCCAATAAAAATAACAAAAGCCAATGACAGGGACTATTTTTTAGATTTCTTGGAGCATTCTTCTTAGCAACTATTTACAATGATTTGTCTCTAGATACAAACCATATGTTAGAGTTGAAAAACCTGAATGCATTGAGATTGTCCAATAATGAAAAAATCACTTATGTTCTCCATCTTTGCTACTTGATTCATTTTCACATACTTGCTTTTCCAATATAAGAATAATTAATCATCAAATTTGTCAATTTCACCATATTATTGACTACATGCTTAACTTTAAATTTTCATTAAAATATTAATTTTGTTTTCTCTTTTGGATTCTCTAATGATGACACAATTTTGAAATTAAATTTTTATGGCAATTGTAATATTACCCATGTAATGTTGTAGGTTATGGCCATGCATAACTAAGAATGAAAGAAATGCCAGACACTTGCCAAACTATGTTAAATTAGTAGCCAGTCATGAGCATAAAGTGAAGATTTTAAAATTTAGGATAGAATAATTTCCTCGAGTTATATGTGTTGTTTCATGACATTGAACTACCATTATTGAGATGGCATGTGAATTTGCATATTACATGATTGTAAGTCATTAGAAAGAAAGCAAATGTTGATTTATTTGGAATTCCATGCTAGAGGATATGTGCAATTCAAATATGGGCTTCTAATCCATGAATCAAATCTCAAATGATAAAATTGGGAAAAAAATACAGATTAAGTAAAAAATCATTAAATTAATGGTAAGCGAGGAAGATCAATTAAATTGTTAAAGAAATTATAACAAACAATATCAAGGGGGATTCAAGTTTTAAGCCTAAGTCAAATGTATACACTCTTTCCATAAGACAATTTGCACTCTTATATTGCAAATGAGGTTACAACAAATCTGTCTCCCAAGATAAAATAGGCACCTTCTGGATTTTGGTTGTAAGATGGAATGTAGACAGAAAATAAATGAAACTGAGAGAAATAGTAGAAGTAGAGGAACATAATCTCATATTATCAAAACTTATTAAAACATGAAAGACTTATTTGGTATTTATATATCTCAAATGGTATTTTGCGAAATGTTGTACCTTTTTATAAATGACAATATTCTAAAGGACAATCCTATCAGCCATACTTTAAGGAAAAAAGAATTAATATAAATAAAAAAACATGATCTTTTATTTTAAAACTAAAAGACATAATTTTCTATTTTTGAACAAAAAGTCATACTTAAATAATAAGGCATGACTTTATATTTTAAACCAAACAGACATAACCCAAATTCATTTTCTTTTCATTTTCCAATGTGTATTACAATTTGTCAATTGTTAGTTTTCTACATTGATTTTCTTCCTTTATCATTAATTTAACAATTTCTACTTAATTCTTTACAAATTTCCAGCAAAACATGTGTTCATATATATCTATTATGACATGGCAAACCAAATTAGAAAATAAAAATTGAGATTTTATATGTTTTTTTTATACTTGTCATGTGATAATTTTTATTTGTTTAACATGTCATGTGAGCAAGTCATGTCATCTTCTGTCAATCAAATTATCATTGTTAATTGAGGTTGAAAACATTTAAATAGAATATGATAGTAAAATTAAGTAAGCTCATTCTATGCACAAGAAAAGTTTGGGACATGGACTTATGATGTGAACTCCTTCATAAAACGACACGTGTAAAGTGAAAGTGGCACAAAAATTTATAAAAACTCACCTAATAGGTTGGTAGTTTTTCTTTCACTAAATGAGAACATATGTTAGTGGGGTGATATGTGGACGACTTTAAAAAAACCAAGTGAATGACAAGGTCTTACTTGGTCCCACTTTTTAAAAAGTTATTGCTTTTGATTTGTTTCTGTTTTTCTTGTATCATTTTCTCATGTTGATAAAAGTATGACTCTGTGGAAAAAATCAGTTAGACATATTAGCTGAATGTTTTTAGGCAGCAACTACCTATATAAATTTGTAAAAATCATTTGGGTAATCATTATAATATTTAATTTAAATTATTATTAATTTAAAAATAAACTAGCGTATTTAGATTGTATTACAAATTATTTACTAAGATTAAAATAATACACTCATACTATTAATTAATTTTTCTTAATCACAAGATATGTGATTTATTTTTCTAAGTAATAGGAAATTAACTAATCACACTATTAAAATTTCATAAAAAATAAAAATTACATTATTATTTGGGCACTATGATTGTTTACACATCATAAATAATGTATAATCATATCAATAGTGATTTACTGATTAATTGAATATTCAGTTCAATTTTTTTATCAAAATAATTAATCATAATTATTCTAATTGAGCAAGAAAATTTTCACATATCATTAATAGTGCACATATGATACATCACTAATGATCTAGTCATGAATTATTACATGCCTAATACAATTTATTTTTTTTAATGAAATTATTAATTCTATTTTTCCAAGTGAGCATGATAATTGTTCATACATAACTAGTAGTGCAAAATATGACACATCATTAATGTTCTAATGATTAATTAGATTTATAACTTAATTTTTTTTTTAGTTAAAATCATTAATTCTAATTCTTCTAATTAAGCACTATAATTGTTCAAACATCAATCACTACTCACTAGAAGTACACATATGACTTATAGTAATTGATCCAGTAATTAATTAGATACTTAATTCAATTTTTTTAATTAAATTTGTTAATCCAAAATTTTTAGCTCAGCACAATGATTTTTCATATATCAATAGTAATGTGCATATAACCTATCACTAATGATCTAGAAATTAATTAGATACATAATTAAAATTTCTTTTTTGTTAGTTAAATATATTAATAATAATTTTTCTAATTGAGCATTATGATTATTCAAACATTACTAGTAGTGCACACATGACTTATCATTAATGACCTGATGATTAATGGATGAATGGAGTCTTGCGTGTCATCATATATATTAATCATAATTTTTCTAATTAAGCATTATGATTATTCAAACATCACTAGTAGTGCACATATTGTCACACCCCACATGGAGACATGACTTACCAAAGAATTGGGTAACCAACCCTTTGTATTGTTGAATTTAATACAAAGAAACATACACAACTTTTGATTAAACCAAGGAATAAAATTAAATTTTATAAAACATAATTTAACTATAAAAGTTCGTTTACTGAAGTATACAACAATTTTCTAAAAATTTAGGCAAATGTTCCCTGTGAAATGGAACAAACCCATATAATATAAACAATATATACTCTTATTTTTACACAACAACAATAACAACAACAACAAAGAAAACAATGGAGCTTTGTCTGTTCACATAAAAGAAAATCAATTAAACATAAAGTCTCACAACTCAAACTTCATAAACAAAGTCCTAAAGTGACTGCAAATTTTTCATCCCATGGCTTCAAGTAGGTGAACTAGAAAGAATATCTTGCCGCTAATTTCTCAGCAAGTTCATTATCAATTGTTGACATTCATAGAGATCCTGTTACTAAAAAAAAATCAACAGAAAAGTGGTGAGTCCTACAAACTCAGTAAGTAAAAAATCATACTCAAAAGGTATTAGCATCAATCACAGCATAAAGAACACATATCAATTAGTTAATCTCATCTAACCACATTCATGCTTGATTCAACAATACACGTACGTACATGTAATCATCCTAAATTACACTTCATATGATTCACAAGATAGACAAAGCAAGTGAAATACTAGGAATTTATGATTTGAACCAAACAATCAAAGCACTCAAAGCATACAAAGAGCCAACCAAGTAACTCAGTCTCACACAACAAATATCTCCCTTCACCAAGTATTTATGTGTCCGTACAATAAGTTATTCTTTGTACACAATCTGTCCTATTAGGACTGAGCACTCAATTCTTTTTAAAGCACTTATCAGAATTAGAATATCCTAGGTGCACCAGGATTTCAATTCCAAAAATAAAAATCATCTGGAAAAAAAAAATTTCTTTGTTGGCCCATTTCAAGCACAAACAATTTCAACTTCAAAAATATTTCAAATAACTTAATAAAATGCTACACATGCTTATTTTTTCATATAACATAACTATTCAAATGCACATACAATTGTACATAATAATCTAGCAGCCAAAGTGTAGCAGTTAACCATTCACCGTTTACCGATCTTGTTCGTTACTTCTTTTTGTGTTCACGTGCATCGTTAACTCAAAAACACTTTTCAGATCTGCAATTAAAATTTTCAAGTATTAATTAGTTCTTACATTTTATAAGTTATAACTTTTTAATTACAAAAATATATAAATACTAAGTTTCAAGTATTTATTTAAAGTTTAGGCATTTTCACACTATCATCATGGAGATATGTTTGATTTTCACTTATATACTTAACTAAATTAACAAACCAAGTTGAAACATTTAGGAAGTTTGTTATTTTTCTCACTTAGAAACTTTTCCTAAAATTAGCCTTGAACTCACTCAATTTCTCACATGAACAAAAACAGGGCACTCGTATAATTTCTGGTTATCTGACCCGAATTCCAATGCTTGTAGAATTCTCATATTTGAGAATTAAATTATAAAACTTTCTAACCTAGTTTATCAAGATGTTAGAAACAATTCATCTACAGTACTCTATTCCTAATTCATCATTTAAGAGCCCTTAACATCAATTACTTCAAACACATGTATAGTTAAGACCCGAAAATCACAACCATGACTTCCAACATCTCCAAAATAGACACAACATGGAATTAAAACCTGAATCACTCCAGTATTGTCCTTTAATATGTTATGAACAATTAATTTTAGAGATCCTAAGCTAATTCAAATTATAATCCCCGGATTGACTGAAGTTCACCAAAAATTCTACACAAACCTAGCTGCAATCCAACAGCTCTAACAATAAATATACTTAGAACCAAGTTACGAAATTTTTCAGATATCATATCAAGACCCTAAGCTACATTTTCTCTTTAGAAATCTTAATTTAATTTAGTCTTCAAAATACTCAAAATATTGAATTTCTCTAACTCATCAACTCTGCTTTGCATCCCTTCAAAAATCATTTAACTCTCACTTTCAACACTTCACCCCACAACTAAACTTCCTTTGCTCATACTCATTACCTACTTTTATCAAATCCTCAACTCACCACATTAACCAATCATTTTTTGCTCTTGTTTATGAATTTTTTATTCAAATTCCAATAACAACTAACCATAAAGAATTAAATCTACCAAGGTTAACTCATTCCATTACAACTAATTTCATTTAGGCATTTTATCAAACATCTTAAAGGCATGATTTGTTCTCATACATGTATATCCATCCTGTTATATGAACACCAAGGAAAACTAATATCAAGTCATGAAACTTCTCATTAATTATAATTCAACTACTAAATTGAAGCTAAGCTAATTATTTATGGACACTAAGAAGTTAAATCCTTGAAACTCTATAACCATCTAACATCCTAACTACCATTTATCTCACTTTCAAGCTTCCATTCTTATACTTTTATTCACAACTAACTCAAACCCTACCACCAATCTTTAAAATTAATAAAATAATAACAATTAGTTGCAAGAACATAAGATAATCCATTGAAAACTAAATCCCAACACACTATACCAGAATTTGGATGTAAAGAAAGCTACTATCTTTCAAAACCAGCTGCTATTATGCTTAAAAGGAGTTGATAAAGCTTTAAAATTCATCCTTAACCAACTAATCAGCCACCATGACTTGTTTGAACCACCTTTACAAATGCAGCCATATGAAGGCTGAAAACAAGGCATGACAAGGAAGGGTTCAGCAACTGGTAAGGGCCATAACTATTGCTACCCACTGCCTGACTTAGCTCCCCTACATACATGGCAAGAACTCAAGAAGGAAGGTTGCATCTCATGGCCAAAACAGAGATGGATTTGCTCTTGGCAGCAGTTGGAACTTATCAAGGCTACCACACACTTATTCCTAACATCTCCTCATATACAACCAAGGAAAAAAGGAAAGAGATGAATTAAAAAACAAAGAAAGAAGGAAGGAAAGAAGGAAAGAAGGAGACTATTGGCCATCCAAGAAGAATGGAGAGGTTTCAAGAACTTAGCCAAGAAAAATGCAAAGTAAGTTGGTCACAACAAAATAAAACAAGGAAGGGAAAAGAAAAAAATAAATAAATTTTTAAAAAATCAAAGTGAAAGTCATATACTGTGGTGTAAAATTTTTCTTGTTATATATAGTAAATGGGTGGTGGATAACAATCCTTATATTACACACATGTTTATATATACTTATATATAAATTTATACAAGTGTTCTTTCACCTTAATTTTTACTTTACAACAACGAATTATACAAAATTTTAAAACATATACTAAGATATATGATTATAACATATTCCGTTATATTATTATTTAATTAGTTTGTTTATGTATTTATTATTTTATTGAAAAAAAAATTACATATTATGTCTAAAACTCGATTTTAAGATATCGAGTTATGACACATATGACTTATCACTAATGACCTGATGATTAATGGACTAATGGAGCCTTCCGTATCATCCTATATATTAATCATAATTTTTCTAATTGAGCATTATGATTATTCAAATATCGCTAGTAGGGCACATATGACTTATCACTAATTACCTGATGATTAATGGACTAATGGAGCCTTGTGTGTCATCATATATATTAATCATAATTTTTCTAATTAAGTTTTATGATTATTTAAATATCACCAGTAGTACACATATGACTTATCACTAATGACTTGATGATTAATGGACTAATAGAGCTTTACGTGTCATCCTATGTGGCTAACAGAGGGTCGGCTAGACAAGATCCCAAAACGTTGTTGTTTCACCCAAAATTAGTCTTTCATCTACAATTAGCTTTACAAATTAAGGATTTATGAGAACTTCAATTGTAGGAATTTCATAGAACTTCATTGTTAGGGATTTATGAGGAAGAACTTGTTACGATTTTCTGGAGGTTGGGTTCGACGTTGAAGAAATGGGAGGACAGAAGGAATCCTCAACATTCTTTGGTTTTTCAAGCTTTGCTAGTAGTTATCTAAGAGATGGTCTTGTGTTGTCTAACTATGGAGATTTATAGGTTATGTAGGAATGGTTGAAGAAAGTTGCCACCATATTGTGTGTTTTGGCATTGTTTCCTTGGTTTCAATGCTTACAACTTGCTTCTTAGTGACTTATTTACTTAAAGGTCAAATGCACCTTACCCCTATGAATTACCACCCATTTTGCAATGATCCTCACAAACTATCAAATAGGCACATAATCCCCTTTTTTGTGTCATAATTAGCAAAAAACCCTAATCATCCAAATTAATTATTAAATTTAACAAATTAACTTTAAAAGACTAAACTACACTTATTTGTTTATGTTTTCTAATTTCTACTTTTTTTTTCTTTTCTTTTAAAATTAACTCTTTATATTGATAGACAATAGTTCAATACTTTTTAATCTTTATTTTCTTATCACTATATTATAATTATCAATATGTTCACTAATATTATTTTTCACATTTATAGAAATCCTGTAAGTTATTATTTCAATGATAAGATTTTCATCAATTTTTCCCTTATTATTGTATTACAATTATTAGGAAATATGTTAAATTTAGATAAATATGGAGCTTAACTACTAAAAAAAGATAAAATAAGAAACAAGAAATAGAAAGTGAAAACATAATAAATATAAAAAATTATATATATATATATATATATATATATATATATATATATAAAATAAGGATAGTTTAGTCTTTTTTGAATTAATTTGTTATATTTAATAACTAATTTAGATAATTATTGTTTAACTTATGTGAGAGAATAGAGAGAAAACAATGATGGAGGAGAAAGGAAGGAAATGAAGGAAAGAGAATTGTTCTCTTATGGGAAGAGGGCTTATCAATAATAATCCAAAAGTAAGTGAAACCAAAGACTAAGCTAGAAGGTTAGAAAAAAAATATTTGTGGCACTTTAACTTTACACATTTTTTTCTTGCATCTGTCATAACTCGAACTTAACTGGTATATTGAATGAGCTCCATTTGAATAAATAATAAAGATAAAATGTATAATTTAACCAAATTAAATATATGAAATAGGAAAGATGAGTGGGTCAGGGAAAATCTACCCTTCATTCATAATTGCTTTCGTGTACAAAGTAACATAGCCACAGTCTTATTTCAAAAAATTGGTAGGATAGAAGGCAATTACAATTATATCATTTAACAAAAATGCATGCTGAATCAGTAATCAGAATAAGATATGGGCAGCCATCAATTATTGTTGTGAAAATTGACAACGCCATATCATTTTGTAGTTTTTCCTTGTTGGGGGTTAGGTAGGGGAACAAATTCAGGTGGTAGGTGGGGTAGGTGGTAGTTGGTAGTGGGTAGTTTGGTACTGCTGACTAGAAAGAAATAGATCAGTACAACCTCAAAATAAGACAAGAAGCAAAATTTGGACAAAGGAGGCCTCCTTTTACCTTACTAATGGAAGTGAAATGTGTATCATCCAATAATAACAAAGAAATGATCATTTGGGCAAAGATATTTTATCTCGCTGATCAGGTAAAATACAATGAATCCAACCCTTTGATTCTATTGTGTGAACCAATAAAACACCTCACATTTTCATTTAGTATAAAACGTATGTACATCAAATGCAGGAATTTTGCAATGATATTAAAGATTCTTCATATCTCACAAACTGAAAGGGCCAAGACAGCTAAATATATTACTAGGATTTAGATTCAGTAAAATCTGAGGTCAACACAATACAAATCTAAAAAATTAAATATCGGAAAACATTTGTTGAACCATCATTTCAAGTTCAAAGATGTAGAATTATGCCCATCTACCATGCATGATAGCAGCCATTTAGACAACAACTTTCTCATCAACAAATCTTAGATTTGATAATACACAAAAACAGAGGAGACGTGTGACACTAGAACGATCTTGGCTTTGCAACAATAGTTGAATGCTTCAGTATGTGCAAACTGAATTGCCCACCTTTCTCTGTGGTATCAAGCTTGGATTGTCCAGGTGGAGGCAAGAGCTCGAAATTTTGGACCAACCGTCCCAAAGTAATACCCAGAATTGGCAATGCGAGGATGATACCGGGGCAGCTCCTTCTCCCAACACCAAAGGGAAGGTACCTGAAGTCATTACCATTGGCCTCCACCTTGGATTCCTCTTCCAAGAACCTCTCCGGGCGGAACTCCTCTGGGTTCTTCCAGTGAGCTGGGTTGTTGGCAAGCCACCAAGCATTTACCAAGATTTTGCTCTCTGCCGGGATATCATACCCACCAAGCTTTGCATCATGAAGGTTCATGTGCGGGACAAGGAGTGGAATTGCCATCCGGAGCCGGATAGTCTCTTTGACTACAGCCTGGAGGTAAGGAAGTTTGTAGGTATCAGGTTCAGTGACCTGGTGTCCTAGTCCAAGAACCGTGTCAATCTCATGCCTTAGCTTCCTCTGGATCTCAGGGTGGTTTACAAGCTCCGCAATTCCCCATTCAATCGACCAGAGAGTTGTTTCTATTGCTGTTTCATAACAAAGTTTAGGGACATCAACATGATTGTCATTCATACATACAAGTCAACTTAAGGGGAACAAGAAGTAGCCTCAATCACTTTCTGTACCGGATCCCAGTTTTTTTCTTTTTTGGTTTCTTTAGCAATCAGAAAATGGTAGGGTGGTTCATCTAGTAAACCTAACTTTTTTAAGTTGAAACACCCCACCTTTTTAAGGTGAAAAACCCAACTTTTTTAAGGTGAAAAACATGATGAAGTGCTCAATCTCACCCCGAAACGGTTGGTGGATCGTTCAACAAAACGTCCTTATCATAAGATTTGGCTCACCAAACAACATGAAAAAGGGATTCAAATCGGGACTTTAGAAAGGTGAAATGACTGAAAAGTTTGTTGCAAAGTCTGATAGACACAAAAGAATGCCACCACAAATTGTATGAGGGTTTAAAAGCTTTAACCCCCTCTAATTATCTTATATTTACAAAGTCAGCTCCATACCAATATTACCGCTGTGCTTACCAAACTAGAGAAGTTATCAAATCATGAACTCTTTTCATAATTGGGTGGCATGTTGAAGAACTAGTACAGTTAAGAAGGGTCACGCAAATTAGAAAAAATGGCAAAAAATAAGGAAGAAAGGTACAACAACTTACCAGCAACGTTGATGTTCTCAACAATGTAAAGAACGTTGTCCTCATTGATCTCCCCCTTTTGCTGTGCGTCCAATATGTGATCTATTGCACATTTCAATCCGTCGTTCTTTGTGCTTACGGTACTTGCAATCTTCCTGCCAAACAATCAAATTTTGTTATGTTAGAATATAAGATTAGAACTAACAAACTTTGATCTTAATAGAGCTAATTGAAATTTTATAACTTACTTCCTCTCTTCCACAAAATAGTCCTTGAAGAGCTTCAACCTTTTCTCCTTCACATCCCTGCAGATCTTCAAATAGCCTCTTAAAAATGGTCTCAAAATTGGAATAAAATCACCATAATTGTATTCAAAGCTCTGAGCCAATCTACTCCTTTCTCCATTCAAAGCCTTCAGCTTCACAAACAAGGCATCGTCCTCACTCTCAAACCTTCTATCAAACATGATCCTGAACATATTGTTGTACATCATAAGTTGTAACCTCTTCCTTAAAACAATCCCATTGGTCGCTGATTCTGGATTCTTCTTCACATCCTCAACCACACTCGCCGCCTCTTCTTCCCAACCAAACCGATATTGCTGGACCACTTTGTTTGTAAAGAAAGGAACGGTCATGATCCGTCTCATTTTCCGCCAGTGCTCACCGTAAACCGTAAACACCATATCCTGACCCTTACCCGTGAAAATATCGAACACAACGTTTCGGGTCCTTGACCCGAATTCAACTCCCTGTGTATGCAACACCTCTTTGGCTAAATCAGGGGATGAAACAACCACCAAATTACGTTGACCCATCCGGAGCAACAAAATATCACCGAATTTTTTGGCTAAGTCTGTGAGGTTGCGGTGATTCAAATCATCGCCGACTTGGAGCCAATTACCGAATATGGGTACGGGTAATGGACCGGGTGGGAGTTTGAATCTTTTACCACGCAATTTAGAGATTGTGATGGCGACTACAATGGCGAAGAAGAGGGCTAAAAGGGTCTTCTCCAGGAGGAGGAGATCCATGGTTGGTTTGGGATTGAGGGTGCTCTTCGTCTTTTGCTACTAAATGTATGAAAGAAAATGGATCTTGGGCTTTGGGTTGTAAATGAACGAAAGAAATGAAGTAAATAGTAATGGAGTTTGGGTTCAGGATTGGCAATGATAATTATGCTGGACGAGAATGTGATTTTGGGTATTTATAAAGAAGAAATGTACTTGGTGGAAAATTGATGGGCAAGAGGTAGGTGAAGCGTGTGGCCATGAGGACCGGAGAGGAGTTGGTGAAGAGAGTCGGACTTAACGGCGTTTAAATCACTAACGCAAGACATTCACGGAGTAAGGGTAAAAAATTAAAAATAGTCAGTCTTCGACAGCGTGCGTGAACCGGAGTAGGTGGAGGAAATAACAATGGCGTCAAAATCGGTTTTAAAACATAAATATTTGTGTGGGACCCATTGTAACCCTACGTTTGCACGCAACCCATAACGTTTTGACTTTAATTTGTTACATAAAAAATTAGAAAATAATAGGTTATTTCTTTGGGAGCACTAAATAAGCCAATCGCTTGAATTTTGACATGTCATCTAATACAGATATTATTATAAAAATGAAATAACTTGTTCTCTTATTATATAATATATATATATATATAATTATTTATTTAAATTATTTACAAAATAAAATTAATTAATAAAATTCATCCAATTACTTAATAACTATTAAATAATATCTTTTTTAATTTTCTAATCTTTTTCACTCTCCCATTCTCCTATCACTAGTAATAAAAATTCAACAACACTGGAGCCATGCATTTCTTTTAAATCTTTTAGGATGAAAAAATAATTAAGGAATGGAAGTTCTGAAATGAAGAAAATTAAATCTCAGGCTTTTTTGGTTTAGGTAAAATGCTAATATGTTACATCATTTTTTTAATATTTATTATATTGGTTATCAATGATTTTAATGACATGAAATTAGTGTTTTCATAATATTTAAATTTTCCATCCCAACATTTTTTTCTTATTAAACTAAAAATTGAAAAAAATATATATACTATTTTATTAATATATAAATAATATGTCCCTAGAAAATTAATAAATTTTTTTTTATTTAACGTTCAGATATATTTAAATGGGCTTATTTAATTACCTCACATGTCCTTTCAAAAGCAAGCTATCTACGCTAAAATTAGAGAATTTATACAAAATTTACTTCTCACGACCTCTCTAATAAGATTTGAATTTATATAATCAATAAAATTTGTGAAGATTTAAATCCCTACGGCCTCTCCAATAAGATTAAAATCTAAAAATTCAATGAAAGAAGTATATTTTCTTGATCATTAAGACTTAGTTTGGTAATGCTGTAGCTTTTAAAAAGTTCTTGTGATTTTCATGCTATGAAAAAACAGTTGTCAAAAAGTCACAGTAACCCTGTTCGGTAAATTTTTTTTATAAAAGTTATTGTGGGTAGTAAATACAGTGAACAATATGTTTGGTAAAACAAATTATAAGTTGTTGTGAATGTATAAAATGATAAAAATAGACTCATTAATTAAAAATATATTTAAGAGAAATTTAATGATTTATAAATTAATTGAAGATATATTTGATAATTTTCTAAAATTAATAAGATAATTTTATACTTTTAATTTTAAAAAGTTACTACTAATTTTTAAAAGTATCACTTGAGTATTTCTAAAAAGCACTTACAACTTTTTAAAAGCACTAAAAGAAGCATCCTTAAAAAAAATTAATCAAACAATATTTAAATGAGTAGTTTTTTAAAAGTCAAAATATCTTCTTGAAAAGCATTACCAAACTCAGCTTAAATCAATTCCTTATGATATTATTTTTGAATTAAGTATAATTTCTTGATATAATGATTTGTATATAATTGAAGACATACATACCCTTTATAGCACTGGATACCCAACACTATTTATAATATATACATACCGAACACATACAATTTTACAGTCCGACTTATGCAATGTGACTTTTATAATATGAAATGAAAAATAATAATTTTTCTCCATGAAAGAAAGGCGAAAATAATGGAACCTAAAAGAAGATTATAGCAACATATTATTTTCATTCATTCCAGAATAAATTCACCCCCCCCCCCCCCCCCCCATATTATAAAAAATAAAACTATACTCAGTGACATCTCAAGTTCAACAACTAAAAAATATAACAATCTTTTCACATTTTTAATTTTCTCATGCAAAATTATAAAGCTACCAAGCATTAAAAAAGACAATAGAAAAATTAAAAAAAAATTACGAAAACATCGTAGTTTCAATTAATCATATTTGATTTTGAATATATAGTGTGTTTGAAACAAATTTATCAAATAATTGAATTGAATTCAGTTGAATTGAATTCATTTCATTTTATTTGAAATCATTTTATAATGTTTGAAACAAATCATATTACTATTAGAATTTAATTGAATTCAATTGAATTATTATGTTTGGTTTATAAATATATTTGAAAGAATTCTATTTAATTTAGCACTTTTACAACATTACCCTTATATTATAAATTGAATTATAGTTAACTTGTTAACTTTTCCATCACTTTACTGGATAGATATACTTGGGTCTCCTATTGAAATTCAGAGAGAGAGGTGAGAAGTCAACAAATTAATTAGCAGAAAGGGATATGTTTGTAATTATTAAAAAGTGGGATATGTTTAAAATTGAATTCATCACTTTTGCCTTGCGTTTTCTCTTTTTGAATATGATAAAAAAAAAATAGTGTAATAATTATTGAAAGGTGGGGTTATATTGGTCAAATCAATTTTTTGGTAAAATAATGAATTGAATTCTTACCAAATCGGACCAATTTTGGCAAGAATTCAAAAAGAAATTTTGTTAATAGAATAGGATTTAAACTGAATTGAATTCTATATTAAAATTGATTCCAAACACAAAATTTTAATAAAATTCATTTAGAATGAATTCAGTTCTTTCTATATATTGGTTCCAAACACACCCTAAAAGTTTTAATTTGTGGTTCCGTCCACTTTGCACGGCGCAGCCACTCTCCCAAGTCCCGGTCAATGTCTTCAAAAGTCAACCAAATTCTAAAGACCCCCCTATTTCCTTTTTTTCTCCTTGTTTTTTATTTTTTTATATTTTTTAACATAACACTTTAAATTTTATTTTCTTACATTCGAGATAACTCTTTTACTTCTCATTAATTTTGTTTAATTATATCATATAAAATAATTTTAATTTTCTCAAACAATTTTCATTGTAGATGAAATCGAAATTCAATTGCATGCCCTGTATATACATTCGTATATTTGATTCTACATCACGTAACACAAACATAAAATAAAATATGGCACACAACTAATTATATATTCACATTATTTAAAACTTCAATTTTGAATAATTAGTTTCTATTTTTTGTCACGAAACCTTTGGTAAAACTTGTTCAGCGAATACCAAGTCCAAGATCCCATAATTGACTGAAATAGAAATTAACAAAAAACCGTATTGTTTAATATAAAGTGTATAATACATATTCAATGCCCCAGAGATCAAATTCCTTTCCATGTATTCCCGTTAAATTTAACGGTGTTAGTAAAAGATTGAAACAAAACTCTAAATCTCGGTTTTCACATTATTAAAATTAGAATTAGAAAAGAGAATAATTTTTATAATTATTTTAATGAATATGAAATTGTAATTGTCAAATCTAGAAAAGAATTTTTTTTTTCTTGGTTTTTAGTAGTGCAATTATTTACTTAATTTTCTAAATTAAACAATGCAATGTCATAATTAATTAACTTAGTATAGTTAAAGTCATATTTATTAATTAAAAATATATTCAGTATTTTATTTTAATTTTTTAAAGTCATATTCTTATCTATATGATAGTTCCCACATCACATGCTACATGCCAGCTACCATTTTTGCCTAGGCACAAAAATATTTTATTCAATTATAATTTTTACTTAGATATGTATACAGCTAAATGAAAAATTCAACTCTGTAGCAATTTACATTATTATTGAATTCGTCTAACAAACATTGACAAACGCCAATGAAAAAGTGATTTAAGTTGTAATTCATTGGAGTTTGAATAGTAGGTAGAGAAAATTAGCTTCGGAATGGGAGTTGATTAAAATGTAATTTTTTTAGTGGTGAGATAGGTATTTTAAATTACATAAATTTTGATTAATTTATTTTTTACAATTTGATTAAAGATATATTATTTATATCGAAATCAAAATTTTATTTACTTCTCATAACATGTTTTTTTTTTAAAATAGAAACTCAACAAATTAATAAATAATTAGAGACTCCTAATGTAATGTAGTGACAGAATAAAGAGAAAGAAAAGTTAGGAATAAGGCGGAGAATGGTGAAACCATTCAAAGGCTCAGTTTACCTACTACCATGGAAATGACATGTGAGAGAAATAAATAGCCCAACCTACCAATGGTTCTAAGTCCATCAATGACTCATTCACCAAGAGCAACGACCCTTTCTTATGATTTGCGTGAGGGTGAAGCTACCACCACCATTAAATCTGGTTTTTTGTCACTTTCAGCCATGTCACCTTCATGTCAATTAGTTCAATTTATAATATCAGCAATTAGCAATTTAAAAATTAACAATTAACAATAGTGTTACAACATTTTAACATCGTCTTTGTTTGGTTAGTAAACAAAAATTAATATTGAGTGATTTTTTTTTTTTTTCACTATTATTATTAGTCATTTTAACAGTTTGAGGATAAAATTTAACCCAATGATAAAAGATAATGATGTTTAAATTATGAGATTTTATGTTTGAATTGCATCTGTTGATATCTAGAAATAATTTTATAAATAACAGTAACCGATAAAACTTGATGATGTTAATTACTATGGTGGTCTGCTCATCTAGCGTTCTCGACGGTTACACATAGTCGTCCCATTCATATATTATTTGGTGGTGGCCACCACATAAGACGATTTGCACCCTAACGGTGGTCACTAATGCAGCTGGTACGTTCACTCACGGTGGGAGCTTTCAACTACGGGTGGACAAGTGGCACATGATACGTCAGCGTGTTGATGAGATAGGTGGCAGTCCACCATGATATGCCACCGGGTACAATGACTGCCAACGATAACATATACACAAATTGATTTGATAGTCCACCCAGTTAATATATACGTCTAACCACAAAAACAGATATGAACAATTTCAATTTTTAATTCTAAGAGTCCGTTTAGTATTCAGTATTCAGTATTCAGATTAAGGCACTGATTGTCTATTTGACACGTGTTTGGATGTTTCATTCACACGATTGAGCCTAATCACAATCAAAAACAATATGAAAATTTTGCCCAATCTAAGTAAGTATCTTTTTGACAACTTATGAATCCTTTTGTGGTATGTATGAGTAAAATGTCATACATATTCTTAAACTTTTGAAATAGTAACAGTCCTCTCTAACCGTTACCATATCTTCCTGACTTGTCTCTCTATTAAATTATTTTATTTTTATATAATTGAATATTAATAAATTGTTATATAATATAATTATTTAAATAATAATTTTAAAATACTACATTAATAATTAAATAATTTAACTTACTCAATTTGTTCACCAAATACCCTAATTTATGTGTATTCTCAGTGTTCACACCTTAACTAATTTATGCAATTAACATACTAAACACATATTTCACATATATTAGACTTCTGCCAATAAGACTTTTACAAATTAGACTTAAGCAATATGACTTATAGGTCATTTTGCCTTTTGCAATATGTATCTCAATTGGGCCCTAATTCTAATTTTGTTTTTACATGTTGAAAAAATTGCTTATGGGTTTCAAAATTAGAATTTAATTCGAAGGAAAGAATTGCAATACAATTATAATTCTTTGATACTTGGCATTAGACCATAATTATAACTCTGTTTGGATAGTATACTAAATTACAAAATGAAGTTGTATTTTCTAAAAAATTTCATTTCATTTTTCAGGACATCGAAGTTATATTTCATTTTTGGATATGGAAGTCATCTACCATCATCCTCAATTTCAAATGTAGAGTCAACAATCTTTACAAAAATGAATTGATTCATATTCAGTTTCAGATCTAGAGTCAACAATTTATGCAAAGATGAGTTGATGGCCGTAGGTGACATTTGCTGCTTGAGGCTGGTGTTTAGTGGAAGACCCTTTATGGTCACCGCCTTTAGTCGTCATCTCTTACTGGTGAGGTGGTCGATACTCTCCGGTTAACCGTTAATGTGCATTGGTTGCTCAGCCATAATTACCGAAGCTTGCTGGATTTTGGTATCGGAAGCTAATGCTTGGTCGGTGTCGAAGTCCAACTAAAAGCAACAATTGAATGGTTGGAGGGGAAAGATGATGCATGAAGCGGATGATTGGACGAGGAAGATGATGCGTGGAGGAAATTGTTGCTTTTATTTTCATTTTTTGAATATATATATATATTTTGTGTTGTATGATTTTTATATATTATGACTAAATTATTGAAAAATGGTATTTTAAATTATTTATTTATTTTATTGTAATAGTAGGACTAAAAGATCAAAGTATAATATAAAATTTCATGGGTGCTGTTTTTCTTTATTGGTGCTTTTAAATTTTTGAATAAAAAGGTTTATATGTAGAAGTATAAATCTTAACCTTAAAAGTTATTTATTTATTTATTTCAATAAATTTTTATACATGCCATGTTTTTATTGAGTTAATTTATCAAATAATTAGTTTGTCAAAATAATTATTAATCTCTTATTTCACTTAAAAAGATTAATGTTCAAATCTCTAAAGATGACAAATTAACTAATGCTACGTCAAAATATTAATTGGTGTGTCAGTATATAATAGTTTTTTTTAATTCTCATGTAATAAAAGTGATGTCATTGATCTTTAGGAGAAAAGAAAAAAGGATTGGGCTAGATCAAACATGACCCGACTTGAAATACGTAGAATTTATATCAACTCGACCCTACATCAAATTCATAATTATTTATAGACATTAAAATCAGATCATATATTTATATATATATATGAGGATTCTAACATACACCAATATACATGTAAGGTATTAATATCCACTCTGTAAGTGAACAAAAAAAAAAACCACTATTTTACTTATTTAAACTAATTAATTATAAAACAGTATTTTAATTTTTTAAATATAATGCATATTTAATATTGAATAATGTCTGTTTTTTTTCATTAATGATTAGTTAGTTCTCTCTCCTATGATTATAATTTTTTTAATCTCTCCCAAGATTATAATTTTTTTTTTTTTAAATTTTCCCTTTCATGGCTAATAGAATTCCATCAATGGCAGTTTCACCCATATGATTCGTTCTCGTTATCATTCTCTTTTATCATGTCTACATCTACTTATTCAAAATAGATGTGCCCAGTCACTGGAATTTAACATATTGATATTCCTTAGGTTACTCTTCCAGTCCCAAGCCCGGATAAAGGAGGAGGGTTGCGATAGGTTGACGGCCAGCGTAAAACTAGTCAAACCCTATGATGATGAATCCTACCGAGTATTCGTTGGGGCGTAACCCTCTTAGCGACGCGCTGCATCGGATCCCGGGTGTAGTGAGAAATGAGCAAGGGCTGGGTCGTCACATCCTTAGTGGCGCGCCACATCGGCGCTCGGGTGTGGTGCAAAATGAGCAAGGGTTCTCGCATCGAGGGCGGGTGCGGGTAAAGAAGCTAGTCCAGGGTAAGATTCGCGTAGCTACTTTGAACATAGGGACTCTTACTGGTAAATTGAGAGAGCTTGTAGATATTATGAGTAGAAGGAGGATTAATATTGCTTGTTTGCAAGAAACTAAGTGGGTAGGAGAAAAGGCTATAGAGATAGAGAGAACAGGATTCAAGATGTGGTATACCGGTAAGACTAGAAATAGGAATGGAGTGGCGATTATTGTTGATGGAAATTTGAAGGACGAGGTTGTAGAAATCAAGAGGAAAAGTGATAGAATAATTTTAGTAAAATTGATGATAGACAAGGAGACATTTAATATTATTAGCGCATATGCTCCCCAAATAGGATTGGATAAATCTACTAAGAAGGCTTTTTGGGAAGATTTAGAGGAGATAGTTCAAGGAGTACCCTTAGGTGAGAAATTGTTTATTGGTGCTGATTTGAATGGTCATGTAGGAAGTACTAATGAGGGCTTTGAGCGCGTACATGGAGGATATGGTTATGGCGTTAAGAATGAGGGTGGAGAATCTATTTTAGATTTTACAGTTGCGTATGACCTGATTTTAGCTAACACGTTCTTTAAGAAACGAGAGTCGCACTTAATCACCTTTAGTAGCCGGCCGAATAAGAGCCAAATAGATTTTGTTATGACTAGAAAGGTTGATAGAGCTGTTTGTAAGGATTGTAAGGTTTTACCCGGCGAGTGTTTAGTGTCTCAGCATAAACTTATGGTTGTGGATGTTGGCGTTAAGTGGCGGAAGCAAAAGTATAGAAGTAATACGTGTATTAAGACTAGATGGTGGAATTTGAATGGAGGGAAGATGGCTCTTTTTAAAGATAAAATGTTACAGGATGATCCTTGGAGGGTGGAGGGTGAGCCTAACATGATTTGGGATGAGATGGCGAGTCGTATCAGGAACACGGCTAGAGAGGTGTTAGGAGAAAGTAGAGGACGTGGACCTCCGACTAAGGAGACATGGTGGTGGAATGAAGAAGTTCAACAAGCTATTAAAGCTAAAAAAGAGTGTTATAAAAGATTACACAAGTGTAGAAATGAAGATAATTATAAATGTTTTAGACAAGCTAGGAAAGATGCTAAGAAAGCGATTAGGGAAGCCAGAGGCAAGGCTTGCGAAGGACTTTACCAAAAGTTAGAGACAAAGGATGGAGAAAAAGATATCTATAGGATTGCCAAGCAAAGGGAAAGACGAACTAAAGACCTAATTCGTATTAAGTGCATTAAGGATGAGGCTGATAGGGTTTTAGTTAAGGAAGATGAGATTAATGAGAGATGGCAAACTTATTTCGATACTTTATTTAATGAAGAGTCAAGGGGTGATTTTGGAGACCTTGATGTCACCTTTGATGATACGAACCGGCGATTTGTTCGTCGGATTAGAGCTCAGGAGGTTAAAGAAGCTATGAATAAGATGAAGAATGGTAAGGCTTTGGGCCCAGATGATATTCCAATAGAAGTTTGGAGATGCCTAGGAGATATTGGAGTAACTTAGCTTACAAATCTTTTTAACAAGATTTTAGTAACCAAGAAAATGCCAGATGAGTGGAGGAAGAGTACATTAATCCCTATTTATAAGAATAAAGGAGATATTCAAAGTTGTTCGAATTATCGAGGTATAAAACTTATTAGCCATACAATGAAACTGTGGGAGAGAGTGATTGAGCGTAGGTTTAGGAATGAGACTGTAGTTTCTGAGAATCAATTTGGTTTTATGCCTGGAAGATCTACAATAGAGGCTATTTTTCTACTTAGGAGATTAATGAAGAAATATAGAGAAAAGAAAAAGGATCTTCACATGGTCTTTATTGATCTAGAAAAAGCGTATGATAAGGTGCCAAGACAAGTCTTGTGGTGGGTACTCGAGAAGAAAAAGGTCCCAACTAAATATGTAGAAGTTATTAAAGATATGTATGAAGGAGTATTGACTAGGGTGCGGACTGTAGATGGTATGACTGGAGAGTTCCCGATCACGATAGGTGTTCACCAAGGTTCATCCTTAAGTCCTTACCTATTTGCGTTAGTCATGGATGAACTCACCTATAATATCCAAGATAGGGCTCCTTGGTGCATGTTGTTTGTCGATGATATTGTGTTGGTAGACGAAACTAGGGAAGGTTTAAATTCTAAACTAGGAATGTGGCGGAACGCGTTAGAATCTAAAGGCCTTAGATCGAGTCGGACAAAAACTGAATATATGGAGTGCAATTTCAGTAAAACTAGAGGAGGTCCGAATGATATAATTTTAGACGGTCAGACAATCCATACCAAGGATGTGTTTAGGTATTTAGGGTCATTTATACAAAAAGATGGTGCAATTAAGCATGATGTAAACCATAGGATTAAGGCAAGGTGGGTGAAGTGGCGGAGTGCTTCGGGAGTTTTATGTGATCCTAAAATCCCGAATAGATTGAAAGGGAAATTTTATAAGTCGGCAGTGAGACCAGCTATGTTGTATGGTACCGAATGTTGGGCAGTTAAGAAGCAACATTCGCATAAGATGGGAGTAGCCGAAATGAGAATGTTAAGATGGATGACAGGACATACAAGAAATGATAGAATAAGAAATGAGGAGATTCGTAGGAAGGTGGAAGTAGCACCTATTGAGGAGAAAATGAGGGAGAATCGTCTACGTTGGTTTGGACACATCCAACGTCGGCCAATGGACGCAGTAGTTAAGCAAGGTGACATGGTCTAGGTGCCAGGTGTTAGACGGGGAAAGGGGAGACCGAAACTTACATGGGGGACAGTCATCGAGAAAGATATGGCTGTACTAGGAATTAATGAAAATCTTGTCTTGGATCGATGCGAATGGAGGAAAAGGATTCATATAGCCGACCCCAACTAGTTTGGGATTTTAAGGCTTAGTTGAGTTGAGTTGAGTTTATATTCCTTAGGAATCTATCTATTTCATTATTCAAAATAGACGTGCCAAACATGAATTTTTGACGTTTGGTTTCTTGGTTCAAAAAAATAATTTCGATAAGGGTGTGTTTGGATGCAGTGAATTATAATTGTAATTGAGAAGTGAACTGCTTAATTCTAATTTTCTTATTTGATGCATATTTTTTACAATTTGAATTTTGAACTCAATACCAATGAATTCAGAAACAACTACAAAACACCACTTTTAATTCTTATGAGTAGACTTTAAAATTTATAATTTTTAAGCATGTATTTTTCTTGACAACTACTTACTTATAATGACAAATCATGTTATAAAATTAGACACCACCACTGACAATCTCCACCACCGACAATAATCTTTTAACCACTGGCAACTTCGTACACTCGCCATTGGCAACCACCATCACTATTGATCTGTCGAAAATGATATCGGTCACCATAAGAACTCGTTGGAGATTGTTAGAGTAGACAGCTTAATTAGTGGGTCAAATTTGCTTATTTATAGTTTTTTTATTTATGTGTAATTTTTATTACGTATTTTGTTGATATTTAGTCTAGGTTCACTATGTTAGGTAAACACTTTAGCCTATAAATAAAGGCTCCTTCTTGTATATTTATAATTATCTGAATATACATTTTTCTTATATTCAACATGGTATCAAAGCTTAAGGAGAAAAAACCTTAATTTTTATTTTTCGCTGAAAAAAAACCCTAATTTTTATTTTCCGTTGTGTTTCTTTCCAGTGTGTCTCTCTATTGCTGCATTTCATTCTAGCGTGTCTCTCTATTGCTGCATTTCACTCCAGCGTGTCTCTCTATTGCTGCGTTTCATTCCAATAGTACGATTATTATTCATCGGGAGTACTGTTCATTGGTATGTCTACCTCTGAAAAATCTAAAATCGGTATGTCAAAACCTAGTACTTTTACCTCTGTATTTTCTGGATCCCCTGTTATTACTACAACTAACATTGTTCAATCAGCCAATTCACTTGAAGTTTCACCATCTAAATACAAGCCTATTAATGTCTCATTATCAGCTACTAAATATGATAAGTTCTTACAATATCAAGCTACCCAGCAATCTTCTCATGGTAATTCTGTCACTTACCCCTCTCAGACCCCTTCTGACACTTGGATTCTTGATTCTGGTGCCTTTGATCAAATATCTGGTAATCCCAAACTTTTTTTTAGTATTAGTAATCCATCATCACTTTCCACTGTCACTATAGCTAATGGCTCTACAACCATTGCTAAAGGTATAGGTTAAGCTACACCATTATCTTCTTTGCCTTTAGAATCTGTGCTTTATGTCCCTGAATGTTCATTCAGTCTTATTTCTATTAGTCAATTGACTCGTTCTCTCAATTGTTCTGTCACTTTCATTGATGATTCTTTTACTATACAAGACCGACGTACGGAATGAACGATTGGCATAGGGCGTGAGTCACAGGGCTTCTAGCATCTTACCACACTGCCTACATCTTCAGTGGCTTGCTCTACAGATGTATCACCTATTCTTATTCACAGTTGATTGGGTCATCCTAGTCTATCTAAGCTTCAGAAGATGGTTCCTCGTTTGTCACATTTGTCATCTTTAAATTGTGAATCGTGTCAGATTGACAAGCACACACGTGCTTCATTTCCAAAGCATAGTCGTTTTAGAGTAGAGTTTCCCTTTCATCTTGTTCATACTGATGTTTGGGGTCCTAGTCATGGTAGTTCATCTTTAAGGTTTCAGTATTTCGTAACCTTTATTGATGATTATTCTCGTTGCACGTGGTTATTTTTAATGAAAAATCGTTCTGAGTTATTTTCTATATTCCAACAGTTTTGTGCTGAAATTAAAACATAATTTGGTGTTTCTATTCGTATTTTGCGTAGTGATAATGCACGTGAATATTTTTCTACATTATTTCAGCACTTTATGACATCTCAAGGTATGTTGCATCAATCATCTCGTTCTCACACCTCTCAACAAAATGGAGTTGCTGAGCGCAAAAAACAGACATTTAATTGAAACAGCTCGCACTCTATTACTTCATGGTCATGTTCCACTTCAGTTTTGGGGTGATGCTGTACTTACTGCATGCTACCTTATTAATTGCATGTCATCTTCTACATTGCATAACAATATTCTATCATCTTTCCTAATCATCCCTTATATTCACTTCTGCTTCGTATCTTTGGTTGCATTTGTTTTGTTCATGATCTTATACCTGGACATGATAAACTCTCTTCCAAATCAATTAAGTCCATCTTCTTGGGTTATTCTCGACTTCAAAAAGGGTATAAATGTTACTGTCCAGATAAGAATCATTACTTTATCTCTGCTGATGTTACATTTATTGAGGAATCTTCATTATTTCCCTCGACTATTCTCGAGTCACCTTCTATCTCTGAGGCTCCTCCCGTTCCTTATCTTGGACCAAATGACCATGCATCATCTACGCCACTACCTGATCTTCCAACATACACTGTTGATGTACCTGATGACTCACATTCTGTCCCAACACCTTCCCATGCCTCGGATCCTGCTTCACCACCTATTTTACGAAGAGGTACTCGTTCAACTCGTAATCCTTATCCTATTTATACTTTTTTGAGTTATCATCGTTTATCTTTACCCTATTATGCATTTGTCTCCTCTTTGTCTTCTATTTCTGTTCCAAAGTCCACCAGTGATGCTCTTGCTCATCCCGAGTAGCGGCAGGCCATGGTTGATGAAATGAACGCCTTACATACTAATGGTACTTGGGAACTGGTCTCTTTACCTTTTGGAAAATCCACTGTTGGATGTAAATGGGAATACACCGTAAAAGATCATCCTGATGGTTCTGTTGATCGCTTAAAGGCTAGATTGGTAGCAAAAGGATACACTTAGGTCTATGGTGTAGATTATTCAAAAACTTTCTCTCCCGTAGCTAAAATTACATCTGTCAGGGTATTTATATCTCTAGCTGCTATTTTTGATTGGCCAATCTATCAATTGGACATCAAAAATGCTTTCTTACATGGTGACCTTGATGAAGAAGTCTTTATGGAGTAACCACCTAGTTTTGTTGCTCAGGGGGAGTCCGGTATGGTGTGTCGATTGAAAAAGTCTCTATATGGCTTAAAGCAATCTCCTAGAGCTTGGTTTGGTAGATTCAGTGAAGTTGTTCTTAGTTTTAGCCTTCAGAGGTGTACTGTTGATCACTCAGTTTTCTATAAATATACACCTAATGGCAGAATTCTTTTAATTGTATATGTGGATGATATTGTGATTACAGGTGATGATAATCATGGGATTCAACAATTGAAATCATTCTTACAGTCTAAATTTCAAACTAAAGACTTAGGACAACTAAAATACTTCTTGGGCATTAAGGTTGCAAGATCATAATTGGGTATTTGTCTTTCTCAAAGAAAGTATTGTATAGATGTCTTGAGTGATATAGGTATGTTAGATTCCAAACCTATAGATACTCCTATGGATCCCAACACTAAACTTGTACCAGATGAGGGGGAGCTACTGACAAATCCTGAGCAATATAGACATCTTGTTGGTAAGCTAAATTATCTCACAATCACTAGGCCAGATATTGCTTTTGCAAGTAGTAAGGTTAGCCAATTTCTTTTTCAGCCTCGAACATCTCATTAGAATGCTATTATTCGTATCCTAAGATACCTTAAAAACTGTACCCGGAAAGGATTATTATATAAGAATCATGGACACACTCTAGTTCGAGGACATGGTCGTAGTCATACATTAGTCCATAAACATAATTCTACTCTAACTCAAGGTTATAACGATGCTGATTGGGCAGGCTCTCAATTTGACAGAAGATCTACTCATGATACTGTATATTTCTGGGTGAAAATCTTGTTTCATGGAAAACCAAAAAACAGACTGTTATTGCAAGATCCAGTGCTGAATCTGAATATAGGGCCATGACTCATACCACTGTTGAGTTAGTTTGGCTGAAAAATCTATTAGACGAACTTGGATTTCAGCACTCACAGCCTATGGAGTTAGTATGTGATAATCAAGCTGCATTACATATTACATCAAATCCAGTATTTCATGAACGAACAAAACATATAGAAGTTTACTGTCATTTCGTTCATGAAAAACCTATGGATAATACAATCAAGACTACATATGCAAAATCAAGACATTAATTAGCAGACTTATTCACAAAATCTTTGGCAGGAAACCGACTGCGATATCTATGCAACAAGCTTGGAACATATAATCTTTATGCTCCAGCTTGAGGGGGAGTGTTAGAGTAGATAGCTTAATTAGTGGGTCAAATTTCCTTATTTATAGTTTCTTTATTTATGTGTAATTTCTATTAACAAAGATGACGACGATCCTACTGAAAATAACAACAATCTCGTTGAAGACAACAACGATCATTATCAACCACCATCAAAACAATCAAATACGACGACAACCATTGTTGGAATCCTTCGGAATGACGAAAATCAGTGTTGAAACTGGATGAAGACGACGACAACCACTATTGCATGTAGGAGACAACGGCAACCTCCTTTAGAAGCCACTAGAGTATGACTACAACCACAGCCACATACTTGAACCACAATTTCGGTTCTAATTTTTTATGTGATCCAAATTTATATATTATAATTCTAACCAATTTCAATTCCAATTTAATTTAATGAATCCAAACGCTGCCGGACCGAATTGCATTCTAAAGATTGCATACTTCGACCCATCCAAGAATTAATAATTTTTTCACTAGAAAAGGAGTTTTGACCAACAATAAATTTTTGAGGAGTTGATATAAAGTCCATTTTGCTATGTCTATTTTTAGGAAGCACAATTCCTTCTTGTTGTGGGCATAACAAATGCTGAAAGTGCAGGAATGCACATGGGAAGAAATTCCTTCTTCTTGTATATTGGGGCATAATATAAAATAATTAATCTAATTTAAATCAATTTAAAAAATTAGTTTTTTCTTTCTTAATAATTATTCATTACCAATTCACTCACTTAGTACTACAACTTTCCATCTTTTATCTCTTATTAACTACTTACTTTCATTCACACACTAACTCCTTCTTTTCTCTTTTAAATATAATTAAATAAAATTTAAAGTCACAAATTTATACTTTTTAGAAAGAAAAAAAATCACTTAACAAGTGCGTATGCACGTGCATGTGGCTAGTTGATTTAACATTGTTAAGCAAAATAGGAATATGCACCAAGAGGGTCGGGTTTAAAACTATCTCACCAACTTAAAAGACAATTAAAAACAAAATAGTCAAATCATAGGTGAAAATTGTCATTGACAGAATTATATTAGCCATTAAAAGAATTTTTTTTTAAAAAATCATCATCTTAAGAGAGAGAACTAATAATCATTAATGAAGATAGATACATTATTCAATGTGTTTTACATTTGAAATACTAAAATACCCTTTAATAATTAATTAGTTTTAATAAGTAAATAGTAGTTTTTTGGTCCACTTGAAATAGTAGATATTGATAATTTACACAAACATTAATGTATGTTAGAATTTTCCTATATATAGATTTCTTATTTTAATGTAAATGTTAAAAGATTTAGAAAAAAACTATAATTATAATATATAGTGTTAATTGATTCAACAGGTAAAATCTTTCAACATCGCACTAAAACTTGTAATAAAATAAATTCACTTTTAGCGGTTGTGAGAATTTATAAGAACAGAAATAGTTAGGCAGTTAGCTTGCAATGAATTTTTAAAAAGTTGTTAGGGACAAATTGTAGAATTTTCTTTAAACAATTTATTTAAATTTTTTTTTTTTTTTTTGGAGAAAGATAAACGTTTATTCATAAAAAGGAATTACAACTCTAATCATGAAGGGGATATCTAATTTTAAGATACTTGAAATGTTTAATACTAAAACTATGGATGGAAAAAAGAAGAAGAATGAAGAATAAGGCTTGGTTTGATAATTGTGACTTTTTGAGAGGTGTTGTGCTCTCAGGGCACTCTTATAGCTACTTTTAAAAAGTTACAATAGTAGTATTTGGTAAAATAATGCAAAAGTTGCTCTCAATAAGTAGAAGTCACAAATTAGTGTTTCGTAAACTAATTTTAAAGTTTCTCTAAATATTTAAATTGATTATAATAGATATTGATAATAAAAATAGAGATAATTAACCTACTGCATTAATTAATAAAAGGATAAATATGAATTTTTATTAAAAGTTGAGGATATATTAGTCTTTTAAACTTTTGAGAGCAGAAACTAGCTTTTAAAAACATCTATTGAGGTGCTTTTAAAAGTACCCATGGCTTTTAAAAGCTCAGAGCAGAAGCACCCCACTTTTTTTTTTTTTTTTACCAAAAACTGACTTATGCTCTTCATATGCATAAGTACCCTCCAAAAGAGCATTACCAAACGAAGCCTAAGAGTTAAAAAGAATAAATTTATGCCTCCCTCAATATATTTTTTATTGATTAATCAGGTTAACTAAAGAAATTTGTGAAGGCTTTCCCCTCTTTTAAGGGCATATTGTTTGTATCTTAACTTGTTAAAATTGCAATGTTTTAAAAACTGGACTGGTAATTGACTGAAAAAATTTATCGAGTATCAAGTTATTGATTCAACGGAAACGTACTAATGGTCAAACTAGATGACATCATAAATATATTTAATTATATATTTTAAAGATTATACATATTATATAAAATTTTATGTTAATTATAAATACTAAATATATAAGAAAATAAAAAAAAATTCAATTTTCATTAAATAATAAAAAAATCACATTACAAATAGTCAAATATAATTATTATTAGTTAATACGACAACTGCAATTGATTAATTTACTATGCATCACAACATTCAAGTTTCAACTTATGCATTAAGATAATCAAAGAAACATCAGTATAAAATATAATAGTTTCACTAATCTTTAATATAAAATATAAATATTTTACGAATTCTTAATACAAAAAATATTTAGAAAAAAAAAAAAAACCAATTTGGTTCAATCAACTGTCATGGTTTTGCTGATTTTATTTTGTTTAATTTTTGCAGTTTTGATCAGTCTAATTACCAAAACTGTTCTTTAGTTCAATTTGATTTGATTTGTCATTCAGATGAAGGTCCAATCAGTTTGATTTGAACCAATTTTGTTTTTCTTTTTAGAATCTCATTCATCGCCTCTACAAGCATATATGCTAAGCCTCATCACTTTCTCTCTTCATAGCAAAGTAAAAACAAACCGTTCATTTCAATGAATAAATAAAGTAAACATAAACCAAAAATATTGTTAAATTAACTTGACTATCAAATATCATGTGATCAACTACATATAATTATGAGTAAATTATTTTAATATCTCATGTAATATGTTGATATTGCATGAACAATCACTTTATTTTAAAAATCTACATATACCTCCTCTAAAACTTAAAAACAAACTATAACTGAACTAAAACTCTAAATATTTAAGATAAATTTCTAAATTGCCCATATAATCTTATTATTAGGAGATGCATATGATGTTATTACTATTAAACTAATTTAATATTGTATGATATTAATAAACTTAAAATAAATATAAATCAAAATATGAATTAGTTATTATTTTTTATGATAAAAATTAATTTTAAAATGCAGTCTTTTTTAAATAATATGAAGTTTCTTTGCCTTATTATTTAAAAAATTATTATTATATTGAAAGTAAGAGACAAAAAATAGGACTTGACCTAGTCTCTAGAATTTTTAAGACTAAACAATAATTGATCAAATTTGTTTTCTTTGATATGTATAAACTATGAGAAGAATGTCATAGTCAAGTCAATAATACTCTATTGAATTGAATGCTAACAATTTCCAATTTCAATTTCTTAAAATAGTTATTAAGTATTTTACCCCAAAAACAAAAACATTATCAAGTATAACCACATGAATTGTGCACTCGCAATGAAAGTTTGGATTTTTTTATTATTATTATTATTGAGATAAAAGAGCTTATATAATTAAGGAAAATCCTTACTTATAAGCTGATAAATATCACGGGGAACATCCTTCATCCAAATATAGTTGACATATGATTTTGCCAAAAAATGTACAACCCTATTTCCATTTCGTTTTGTATGGGAGAAAGTGATCCTTTGAAAAGAGCCTCTCAAGTCCATACAGTCCTAGATCAATCCACCAAAGTAGCTTCTTTGGATTCGTGAAGTTTAGAGTGCATCAAAGAGCGCCATGCAATTAGTTTCCACAATGATGTCATGAAAGCAAAGGTCCTTTACAAATTGTAAGCCATGACATAGTGCTAGTGTCTCGACTAGATGATGTTCTAGAGTTTATGCTATAGACCAAGTTGTTGTCCTATAGTTCTTCTTTGAGAATCGCAAATAATGGCCCCATAAGCAGTTGCTTCATTGCCCAAAAGTGCAGCATCAACATTTAGTTTGAAAATACCTGTTAGAGGTGCAACCTATTTAACAACCATTTACCTTGGGGCTGGCTGAGTTTCATGATTGTTTTCTCTCTTATATTCCTCCAAAAGAAGCTGACTTTGGGTAATTATAGTCAACGACTAAGAGGTTTTCCTTTCAAAGACCAACAAACATTGTGCCTTCTAAATGCTTTATAAGATGAAAACAAACTTTTCAAGTTGTGTGTTATCCCAATATTGGAATAACCATAGGATAAGGCTGGTAAGATCATCAGAAGTGTATGGATAATGAAATAAGAGAATGGTAACTAGATTCCCAAGTTCCATATCCAGAGCAATTAGTTCCCAGATTAATACCTCTTTGAGGCAGGTTTGATTGGACTGTAATTATGTCTTGCATCACCCTTCATAGAAAATGCTTTATTTTGGTGTATCTTTCAGTCCTTATAAACACCCCTACACCGCGTTCCTTTCTAAATCACCTGAGCTATGTAGTCCACACTCAGCCATCAAAAGCATATGGTAGGCACTCCTAATAGTGAAGTTTCCATCCTTTGATCCGTGCCATATGAGTTGGTCACCAGCGGAACAATATGTTCTTGATTTGTATCGCTTCAAATGGCAAGAATATCTAGTCGATCAAGTTTGCATTCTTGCACCGCAAATCGTGGTCAATAAGATCACCCACCTTTGCATCTAGAGCTAATATTCTGGATGAGGACTATGGTTTAAAACCATACCGACCAGGCAACCACTTATCTTGTTAGATTCAAACCTCGTGCACATTACCAATCAACCATCTACTTTCTTTTTCAATCACCTGCATTGCTTCATGTATAACTTGGTTGATAACCTGCATTGGCAGAAAAGAGATCTCCTCCTGGATAATATCAAGCCTTAAAAACTCTAGCCACTAATGAGTTCAACATTGTGTGAATATGCCAAGCTTGTTTTGCCAGCATTACTAGGTTAAAACAATGGAAATTTCGAAATCTCAAACCCCCTTTCTTCTTTGGTAGACAAAGGCTTTCCCATGTTAGCTAATGTAATTTTCTTTCACTTCCCTTTCTTCCCTACCAAAAATTACTCACACGTGAGTTGATATTAGAGCACACACTATAAGTAATTTAAAACGAGACATAACATAACTGGGAATTGATTGGACCACAAATTTAATAAGCACCTCTTTGCCAGCCTTTGATAATGCTCACTCTTTCCACCCTTTCGATTTCCTCCAAACTCGATCTTGCACCTATTTAGAAGCATGCTTCTTAGACCTTCCAACAATTGTTGGTAATCCTAATTACTTCAAATGACTTTCAACTACCTTTACCCCCATCCAAACTTGGACATTTGTCTTCAAAGTGTCATCCACATTTCGTTTAAAAGAAAGCTAAGATTTTCAAAATTGATCATTTTCCCCAAAACACGTTCATAAAGCTTAATGATCTCTATGATACTAAAAGTTGTGGTAATATTTGCTTTTACAAATAAGAGACTATTATCAGCAAAAATCAAATGGCTCATTGCAGGAGCTCAAGAAGCCACTTTTATGCCACCAATATTCTATTTCTACTTTTTTTTGAAAAAGTCCTGAAAAAACCTTTGCTGCCATAAAAAAATAATTAGGGTAAAAGTTGATCTCCTTAATGAAGACTCCTGTAAGGGAAAAAAAATCACTAAGTTCACCATTAACAAGTAAAGCATAAAGCACAGTTGTCATACATCTCAGAATAAGATTTACCCAGTTGGGATCAAAAGCCTTCTTCAACATTATAGCCCTCAAAAAGTCCTATTCAACCCTATCATAAGCTTTTTCCATATCAATCTTTAGAGCCATGTACCCTTTTTTTCATTTTGAATTCTTTTTCATATAGTGGAAAACTTCAAAAGCAACTAATTCTTATCCATGATATGACGCTCCAACACAAAAGCATTCTGATTTTCAGAAATAATTCTTGGTTTTAAACCTATTAACAATTATCTTTGTCATAATTTTGAAAAGAACATTGCAAAGACTAATAGGTCTAAATTCTTTAGCATGCTTAGGATTTTTCACTTTAGCAATGAGTGCTATAAGAGTATAATTCATGAAAGAAGGATTTGCACCCTCATTTTAAGACATTTAGTGCTAGATGAATAACATCCTCTCCAATTTCCTTCCAGTAAGTTTGATAAAAGAGAGCAGGTATACCATCTAGCCCTGGGGCTTTTTGAGGATGCATCTGGTGGATAGCAAAGGTGACTTCCTCCCTAGTGAAAGCCTGTGTGAGGTGATTATTCATTTCAGGTGTTACCCGGCCAATAACTGAATTTATAGCCTCCTCCACATCACTAAAGCTTTGTGAGGTGAAGATTTGTATGAAATATGCCATGAAAATTAGGGTAATGTCCTCTTGGTTCCTATAAATCACCCTCATGTCATCATGGATGCTTGTAATGGTATTACACTTTTTCATTTATGATGCTTTCTTACGAAAAAAGCTTGTATTTTTGTCTCATTCCTTTAGCCAAACAGCCTGGAAACGTTGCCTCCACATAAGTTCCTCTTTACAAAGTAGCTTACTTACTTCCCTAGAAACATGTCTTTGTTCAATTTTTTCCGTTGTTTAGGTACCTCTTTGAAGCTTAGCCAATTGCCTTTGCAAACCTTTTAGCTCTTTTATAATGTTTCTGAAAGTTGCCTTCTCCCAACTTGACAATCCTTCCATGCCCTCTTCACAATTTCACCACAATCCTTATTCCTCAACCACAGTGCTTCCAAACGGAAACGCTTGCTTCATTTCCTGTAAGGTTCAATAGTAGAATCAGTAAATAAGGAAATTGGAGCATGATCACTATGATACCTGACTAAGTGAGATGTTCTTATGGGAATAAGTTAAGCCACTTAGTTATTGCAAAGAAATGATCTAGCCTCTCTAAGATATTATCTCCATGTGAAAGGATGACCAGAAAAGCCTAAGTCATTGAATTCCAAGTCTTTTATTGTATCCCAAAAACCTTGCAAAAATTGAAATTATGTTGGTTCCTCACCCAACTTCTCTTCATTACTCAACAACGCATTAAAATCACCAACACATAGCCAAGGTATTTGGCTTGACATTGATAATCTATGTAGTAAATCAAAGGTATGAAGTTTATTCATGTCCTCGGGCCAACCATATAAACTTGTACTTCTCCATATTGTTGTATCATGATCATCATATATTATTGCATCAATATGATTTAGATGTTCCTTCTTTTCCTTTCCTAATCTTGTTTAGACAAAAAGATTATGTTGGGGGCTTCAGTCCTACACAATTTGTGTAAGGCATTAATTGCACGTAGGTTCCCAAGCCCACGACTATTCCATGCTATTGTTTTCATGGTTATCAACGGGGATGACTCCCAGCCTCCACCATTGGTATGAGATTGATAGTATGAGTTGCATCCTCTCTTTGTTTCTTTCGTGTAACAGAATCATAGTCATCTGAAATTATAATCCTCTTCTCACCCTTTCGTTTACCGTAAAGGGTTGTTGCCACCTTATTACCCTTTGCTCAGTTGGACAAATTAAGACGTTTCCAAGTCTTGGATGTAGCGTTATGTTGTTTTTTTGTTGAGGGTAGTTGATGTTGAGGTGGTTGTGAAATTTTGGGTGGATAGTCTAGTATTGTTTGGTGGTAAGTAATTGGAACTGAAGTCAATTTGGTTTCACTGAGAGCTAGTTTGGTATGTAGGAATGATTTTTGCAGAATTAGAATGGGAAAGGAAATGAGAATGGAATTTAGATGGAATGGATTAATCATTCCATTCTATTGTTTGGTAGAACCAGTGAGAAATAATCATTTCATTCCATTTATTAATTTTCTATGCAATTTTTAGACCTGAAATAATATCAAAGTTATGTTTAAATGACAAAGATATCCCTCTATAGATAAAGTAATAAAAAATATTTTATTTCAAAATCCTAAAAATATCCCTCGATAGATAAAGTAATAAAAATTAAACATAATTTACGAAAAATATATATTTCTTAATCTTTTAATTAATTTTTTTTAAAAATTATATTATTTATTTATTATTAATTAATTACTATCATTTATATTTATTTTATTATTTCTTATTTTTATTATTTATTAATATTAATATTTTAGTTTGAAATTACTTAACAAAATTGTTTATTTATAATTATATTATTTACAATGATATGAAGGGTATTTTTGTTATTTGATTAAAATGAATTGATTTATTATTATTTTTATATACAAATTTTTTATTTTTTTATTTTATATAATTTTAAATATTTTAATGTGATATGAATGGTATTTTTTTAATTTGACTAAATTAAATAATATATATATATATATATTTTATGGATAATATTATTATTTTATTAATATTCAACTTTTTATTTTATGTGATAAAGTAGTTTTTTGGTCATTTAATTGAACTAAACCAATTTCATAGAAGTAGTAATGACCAGTCCCACCCCTGGATGGGTTTGAGGATTCCTACTTCTATAGAATAAAATGGCTGAAATGGAATGTGTCTTCTGAGGATAAAAACATAACAAACGAAAGAATGTTCATTTCATAGAATGGAATGGTCATTCCCACATATCAAACTAACCCTTAAGATTTCTCCTTCAGAGGGTGATAAATTGTGTTTCGGGCTACGAGCTTTAGGTGTTTCTACTGGGCTAATGATAGGGTTGGGAATTAAAGCTTCTTTTAGAGTTTGGTGAGGGGTCTTTTGCTTCAAAATTCGCAATAAGTGACTTTGTTTCAAAATTAGTATTTCACATCAAAATTAAAGAAAAAGAAATTAGAATATTTGAAAATATGTCGTAAGAAATTAACTTTTTAATTTATTTTTTTCTAAGAGCTATACTCCCTTTGCTTTGAAAGTTTAATTCAATTTTTCAAGAAATAAATTCTCTAAGTTTATCTTCCAGTAAACTCTCTTAATTTTGTTTTTTCTTCTAATTTATTCGTTGAAATATTAAATTCCTCATTAAGAGAAATTATAATTATGATATGTAAATAAATTTCTCAATTTTATCCTTTAGTCAAATTTCTTAAATTTTTTCTAATTTATTGTTTAGAAAATTAAATTCCTCAAATTAAGAGAAATTATGATTCTTAAATAATATTTTTAGATTTTTTTTTTGTCAACTCTCTTATTTTGAGAAGCAAATAAAATATAATAAAATATGAATAATCTAAGATTATTAAATGAGTTGACAAAGGTTGAAAATGAAGAAATTTATTATTCATCAGTGTCTATTGGCACTCTATGTGATTTCTTTATTTAATTTATAAAGTTTACTCTACTATTTAAAAATAAATTGTGTATTTTTTTATTTTATCCGCATAAACTACCACCAATCTTGCAATAGCCTCATTAACTATCAAACTAGGCAAATGACTCCCTTATTTGAGTGATAATTGGTAAATAACGCTCAGTTATCTATTAAATCTAACAAATTAACTCAATAAAGAATACTAGATCTTCATTGTTATAAATTTTTTAATGTCTTTTTTCTTTCTCCTTATTTTTTTTCCTAACAATTAAATTATCTATATTTATCCAATTTAGTATATATTATCAATATATAATATATATTTTTTAAATAAAATCAAAATAAAGTGTTCAATTTGATAGAAAAACAAAAAATAGAAAAATAGAAAAGACAATTTTAAAAATATATAACAATTATAGTTTAGTATATTTTGAAATAATTTGTTAGATTTAATGGATAATTGAGAACTATTTGCTAATTATGACTCAAATAGGAGGTTATATGTTTAAGTTGATAGTTCATGGTGGCTATTGCAAAATAGGTGATAGTTCAAGAGTAAAGTACAATTAACCCTATTATTAATGCCAAAATAATAAGTAAAAGACTAATCAATCCCATGCTCTTATAATACCCAAACACAATCCTTTACAAGTTTAAAATCAATCATTTAGTTTGTTTCGATATACAATTAATTTTCATTTATATAAAAAGTAACAAAAGATTATTATTTTTATAAAAAATTAAAAAAAATGTCGAGTTGGATTGGATTGAATTTTATTTGCCAAATGCATGGATCAGAAAAAATGGTGAATCAGACCAAGTCTAAGGTCAGATCACAACCAGACATGATCTATTGCCAACACTAGATTAAAATTTTGACCAGTCTAGATTTCTCTTCCAATTTGAGTAAAGATCAAATTGACATGTTGGATTGATAAAAATCGATATGCCAATAATCCAATACTGATTTTATAAAACCAGCCAGGTCACCTAAATGTTGAAAATAAATATTCAAAGGCGGACCCACCAGGGGCTAGTCCGGGCGTGAGCTAGACTTTTTGTTAAAAAAATTTTACTACTAGTACTCATTATATATTTATATTTGGGAGCTATTTACATTTATATAACTTATCCAGCCCAATGGTTAAATTCAATTTTTTCATTATAGAGTATCAAGTTCTGACTCCCTCAAGCCCCTAAATTTATATATCATTTTTCTCCCTATTTTATATATATTTATTTGCTCAAAAAAAAAAAATTCCTATTCTATATAGATATAAATGGATCTTTATTTTTATGCTGACGAGCCATAAATACTAAAACGACTTCAATTTTATAATACTAACTTTGAAAATGGTTTAGATTTGAAAATTTAAAAATAGCAGCAATGACTAAGTGAGATAAAAAAAAATTTTAGTTTTTTTGGATTAATTAATTTTTTAAGATTATAATTTAATTATTTTAAAAAAAAATTAATTAAAATATAATTAAGAGCTCAGCTAGGACTATTGAAAAATCTTGAATCTACCCGTCACCCAAAGGTCCTAAGGAGAATGTTCTTTTTATTACTATGATTGGTTATATATACATTTGTAGGCATACGTTTTGTCAAAATTAAGATGATATCTATATATATATATTTCTTATCTTCTATTTTTAAATATGAACAAAAATATTAAAATGATTTGTTCATACTCGTTTTCTCTCTCTCACTCTTTTTTACTTTCTACTAACATGATTTTTTCTTTTCCCTCAATTTTTAAGAGAGCATGATTTGTTATCTTCTTTTTAAAATAAAAAATAAAAATCGAGTATTTGTTGTTGGTAGAAAAGTAGAAGAATAAGAGTTGAGGTGGTAATAGAAAAATATAAAATATTTAACATTAATATAATAATTGCTGGTAACATTATATCATTATAATATTATAAATATTAAATTAAATTTATTTATAAAGTTATGCGGTTTGGTTATCACTTTATTAATGACCCAAACCAATCAAATTTTCAAACATGAATTGACCCATTAAAAAAATAGGAGTTGAAATTTAGTATGGACAACTAATTCAAACTTCTAAAGCAAAGGAAGAAGAGGGGAAAGCTGCGAAGTTTTGGTCTCAAAAAGACTGGGTCTTAATTCTTTCAAGCTTGTCAAACTTAGTATAAAATTGACCGACTTATCACAGGTCGTAACGTGTAGACAATTAAAATATTGATTCACTCCTAGAGACAAAATTTCCAAGAATGAAATAATTAATACAAAACTTATTTATTATTATTATTGAGAAAAATAGAATAAACCCTAAATAGGTCTGATAACCAATTCTTGAACTTCATGGATAGAGGTAACACCAAGTGCTGCTGGACCAATCCTAGCAAATATTTAATACAAAGCTTCATTAATTGGAAACATATATGTGAATAAAATTCAATTTTGTCTCTCTTTCCCATTATTAAGGTTCTTTTGTAGAGCCTTCACTACACTGGTGTAAGTAACAATACAATTTTTCTATCTTAGACAAAACAGCTATACAAATTTAACCATCATTTCATTTGTTTTATAGATTTGGGTCAGTGGACCACGGTTTTAGGTTTCACAGTGTGGATGCTTTCGCAATTGGAATCGGAGGAACAAAGTTAACTTTGATCCTAGTTTTCAATGGCCAGACAATCCAAGGCTTGGTATTCAAGATTATTTACATGAGTCAAATCTTGTAAGTAAAGTTGATAGTCTGCCGTCTCCGAGTAGCGAAGGTGATGGTTTGCTGGTGTGTGCCGCACTATAGTTGGGTCAAAATTAATATGGATAGAGCGTCTTGGGATAATTCGGGATATGTTAGTGCTGCTGGGGTTATTCAAGATAGTAGGGGTTTTGGGCAATTTGGATTGGAAAAAAGCTAAGATAGTGTCCATTACAGCCGAACTTTGGGTCTTGAAGATAGGATTGCTAGATGCTTGGAATATAGGTTACAAGAAGGTAATTGCTGAGTCAGATTGCTAGGATGTTGTTTCTTTTGTTACTAAGGATTCCAATAGTTCCAATGCCAATCAACCTCTTATTAGAGATATCCAACGCCTTTTACTAAGATTTTGGGAGATTCGAGTGGTTGATGTGTATCATGAAACCAATGGGGTGACAGATAAGCTAGCTAACATGGTATTGGATAGCATTGATGATCAGGTGGATTGGGTTCATCCTCCTAAGGATGCTGCGTTTTTTACTTGGCGGGGATAGTACAGGGGTGGCTTGGAAAGCGTAAGATAGCTATAAGCTGCTTGTAGTTGTTGTTTTATATCTTTCCTTCTTAAAAAAAAAAAAAAAAACTTCAAATGTGTAAAAGCTTTTATTTAGTAAAAATTCATAAATTTATTTTTGACAATAAAAAACTCATGTATTTACATTGGTTACTTGCTAATATAACGTTATTTGCAATCTTTGATAGTAAATTGATAATGGATCATATACATATCGTGTCAAAGAAAACACATTGGCTAGATTTTTAATTTTCAAATATTTCAAATTATAACTATCTAACACGTGTGATTTTATTATTAAGTTATCTAATTTACTCATTAAACATATAAATATACTAGATTTCACAACACACGTAATGCGCGTGAATCATATTTATGTCCAATACCTATATGTTCATCAACAATTGATATAGATATTAAAAAATTATTTAAAAATAATAATTGAAGCATATAATTATGTTTAAAACATTCAAAAAATGGAGGAAAAATTAATACAACAATATTATAATCATAAAAATTATACTCTTAATATTTATTTTCATTCAAAGCATTTTAAAAGAAAATTAATTCATAATGTTATAATTATTTTTAACTTATTAAATTAAAATATTGAGAAATTCAATATCAATTACTATTGATATTTAGTTATTGATAAATTATATATTTATTAATATTGAAAAGAATTAGGATAAAAAAAAAAACCAATAGACATAAAATAATTATAATTATATTAATATTAAAATCGTAAAAAATTATGAAAGTAGTAAAATAAAAAATAGAATATTTGAAGCAAAATTACAATTAAAAAATATTTATGTATTAGTAAAAACTCATAGGGTATTTAAGAAAATAAAATTTCTTCAATTAAAAGTCAAAACAACAATATATAATCATGGAAATTATAATCTAAGTGCTTTTTAATTCATAGTATTTTTATTTCATAAATTTGAGATGAACTAAAAGATATTTTAATTATTAGAAACTTATTAAATAAAAAGTTTGAAAAAAGTCAAACTTAACTAACATTGACATTTAATTGTTGAAAAAATATAATTTTTTTTTTTACGAACAATATTATAATCATGAAAACTATACTCTTAATATTTCTTATAATTCATAGTAATTTTTAAGAGTTTAATTCTTATATTTGAGAACAATTGCAAAAATTAAGATTATTAGGTACTTATTAAATTTAAAAAAAATCATAAATTCAATTTTAATTGCTATTGACATATAATTATTGAAAAATTATAAATTTATTAATGTTGAGAAGAATTAGTAAAAAAGAAATCAATAGTCCAAAATAATTACAATTCTATTGACATTAAAATAGAGAAAAAATAGGAAAAAAGTGGAAAAAAAAAGTACTCTATTTGAAGCAAAATAACAACTAAACATAATTATGTAATAAAACAAACTAGTAAGGGTATAAAAGGAAATCAAAAATTTATGCCTCTATGGCTCTTTCATATATAGTATAGATATATAATTTTCAATTAATAAGATTGAGAAGAGTTAAGAAAGTAATATTATAATTATTAATTAGGAACTTATTAAATAAAAAAATTACCAAAAAAAAAATTATATTATGAATATTTTTAGTATTGACATATAGTTATTGACAAAAAAAGAAAAAAAAAAAGGTACTTGCATTTCTACTATTATCAAGATTCAGAAAAATTAGGAAAAAAAAGAAGAAGAAATCTTCAATAGTCAAAAGCAATTGCAATATTATCTATCTATCTATTTATCTATATTTTAGAAATCAAAATACCTTGTCTCCTACTATTAGTATAAATTATTTAATTTCAAACTAAAATGAATTAATTTTTCTCTCCTAATAACTACATATTACCTCAAAGACTCACATACGAACTACAACTTTGTATTAAGAAACTAACTTAAAATATAACTCTTTTCTACCAACTACCATGTACGTTCCAGTTTTGAATGAGGAGTTTCATCTCATAACTCAATCACAAATTAATTACCTTACTCGAATATATTCTTGAAAGATAAATGTAGCATTTCCTACCACCACATTCTTCACTTGAATACACTTAAAAAGAATTTTATATATTTTCCTTAGTTATTGTTAAAAGGGAGAAGAATTACTGAAAAAGAAAAAATCAATAATATATTAAAAGCAAAATCTTTAAAACAAATGTAAGATTATAGAATCATAATGATATTTTAGAAAATTAATGTTTTTTTTACTATATTCTATTTTTATATATAATATTTATAATATATATAAAAGTAACTTACGGCATAATTTTTTGGTTTTTTTAAATACCTTTCCAAATTTTTATTATTACATAGAAACCTTTAATTGTTATTTTACTTCAAATAGACTATTATTTTTATTTATTTGCTACTATTTTCCTAATTCTTATCTATTTTAATATTAATAACATTATAATCACTTTTAGAACTAACGATTTTTTTTACGTCTTCTCAATATTAATAAATCGATATTTTTTTAATAATTATATATCAATAGTAATTAAAATCAAATTTTTTATTTTTTTTTATTTAATAGTGCCTAATAATCTTAATTTTCTTATTTCTTCTCAAATTTATAAATTAAAATTTTAAAAAAAAATTACTTTGAATGAAAAGAAATATTAAGAGCATAGTTTCATGGCCAGTATTGTTGTTTTAATTTTTAATTCATAAATAAAAAAATATTATATTTTTTCAAAAATACTAGTTACTATTGACTTTCTCAAAAAAATTATTTAATAAGTTCTTAATAATTATATTATTTTTTAGTTTTTCTCAAATGTATAAAATAATTTTTTTTTAAATATTATGAATTAAAAAATATTTAGAGTATAGTTTTCATGATTATAAATTGTTGTTTTATATTTTAGTGTTAGGAATTTTATTTTTTTAAATAATCTATGAGTTTTTACAATTACATAATTACTTTTTAATTGTTATTTTGCTTCAAATAGTTTTTATTTTAGTTTTTTTTCCCTTACTTTTTTTCATAATTTTTATATATTTTAATATTAATATGTTAGTAATTATTTTATGATTATTGATTTTGTTATCCTAATTCTTTTAAATATTAAGAAATCTATAATTTTCCAATAATTATATAACAATAGTAAATAAGACTAAATTTTTCAAAAAATAAATTTAGTAAGTTTCAAATAATTATAATATAAATTATTACTTTTTAAATGTTATGAATGAAAAGAGATATTAAATTTATATGTTTTATGTTTATAATATTATTGTATTTACTTTCTATAGATTCAAATTCTTGTTAAAGATTACTAAATGATCTAAATACCATATGCTAAGACTAAAAATGACCTCTCTATAGGGACTTACATTAAGCTTGCAAATTTTTATAAACTTGAATTTCAACTCTTTGTGAAATCAATACTTGTTATAACCCGATAATCTTAGAATAAATAAATAAACAAATTAAATAAGTGAATAATGTCACAACCCTACAACTTAACGTATGTTTCAGGATATGATAATTATATTGTCATAGTGGGGTAAATAATAAATCTTGTTTCATAAAATTAATGAAAATAAAAAATTATTTGAATCTATGAATATATATATATATATATATATATATATAGATATAGATATGTAAATTAATTTTTATTATCAAATTGATTAACTAGTGACTCGTAGCAAATTTTAAATTTGTTATTTATAAGCAGGACAAATGTGTAAATAATTTAAATATTAAAGATATAAATATGTATGTATATAAACACTTACACCCAACATAAAATTTGAGCCATAATTTTATAACTGTTGACCTCCTTGGCAGATTTTGTTTGCTTTAAACGTGTAGATTATAGTAATAAACAAAGCAAAGGTGTAATGAGAAGTATATATGTATATAACAACAAATATATGGGACTTGATAGGAACCACAAATCAAGTATTGTTGACTGTTGACTATAAGATAGTTTTCTGTTGACTGTTGACTATAAGATATTTTTCTTTCTTTTTTTTCCTTTTTCCGTCCATCTTTGTCTTGTACCGCCAACCTTTTCCTCCAAACAGCCGAGCTCCCCTGCTTTCCTTTCCTTTCCTTTGATTCACCCTGTGGAATTCCTCTCATCTCCCTGTAATTTCTGCCAAAACAAGAACCTTGTCTTTCTTTTTGTGCGTGAACTTACTTACAACTGAAACCAACTGCGCATGGGTGCCATGGAAGTGGCAGAAGGGCATGACAGAGGGAATCTGTTTTGGCTGATTGTGGCATGAATTGTGCGGCATCTTGACACTGCTTCGTAGGTGAGTGTTAATTTTTCTTGCTTGGGGCTGGTAGAGAAAGAGAGCTAGTGTTGTGGCAGCAAAAAATTCAATCCTTGTTGGCGATTCCTTCTCTAATTGGTACTCTTTTGCTTGACCTCCATACTGGATCCTAGGAGCTTCTACGCTTTCTTTCCTGCTTTGGCCGAGAGATCACTGTCCTAGGGTGTTTAGCTTCTCCTCCTTCTTTGTGGTTGTTGTGCTCTTGCTACTTGGTCATGTAGGGGAGTGGAGACAGGTCTATTGGGCAGCTATCTTCATCCTCTGTTTTGCAAGGCAGTAGGTGGGGTTTAAGCCTTGTAGTGAGCAAGGTTAGTTGCTTAAGAAGTAACTTGTGGGGGTTTGCTTGGGAGAGGGCGTGAGTAGCATTCTTGGCCGTAAGGATGGTTGATTGCAACTGCCATATTCTAGTTGAAGCGAACGGCACCTTGTTGTATGTTTAATGGGGTACTTCAGGCCGTGAGAGTCTTATGTGGTGGCACATCTTGGTGGCTCCAATTCTTTTCAACTGAACCATAAGGGTAAGTGAGTTGAGTGCTATAAGAAATCCTGTTGGTTGTCTCTGTTGTGGGGCAGCAACAGGAGTGTTTTTCCCTTTCCGCTTGTTACCGTTTTATGTGTTAAGTAAAGGAACTCTATGAAGTTGTTAGGAATTGAATATTAGATTGTGAATATTAAAGGCATAGTTGATTTAATTGATATAAGCTTCAATTAGGAAGTAGTCTTCCTAATTAGGAAACGTAAAAGTTGGCTATATTAATGTTAAATTATAAAATTTGAAATATGAATAATGTAAGTGATAATAGAATTGTGTAATGGTAGGAATGTATAATTTAGGTTTTTAGTTAATGTTGACAATAAATTTAAATTGAATTTAATAATGGAAAGGAGGGTATCAAAGGTAAATGAATTATGTAGATTTTAATAATAAATATACATATAGGATTACATGAGTACATAAGTTTTACTAATTAATTGGTTAATTAGAAAGTACGGAACTTGAGCATAGGTATAGTGGACAAATAGGTAGTTGAATATTTGATTGCCAGTCGGTAAGTGATTTATATTGAATTCTATAAGTGAATCATGAGCAATATAAGGGTAAATTAAATTGGGTAGATTATTGGAAAATATATATATAGATATTTATACATACACATGAGTGGGAATCACATAGGCATGAGAAGTATTTAATGGAATACTTAAGAGAACTTTAAGTTTAGTGTATATCTAGAAATTGAATCACATTAATCTCCTTAATTAATTAGCTAGTTGAAAGATATGAACAATTAATTAAGTTAATGTAAAACTCAATAATTAGTGTACTAGTAAGATTATTAATAAAAATATGGGTATTGGGGATTCTAGGAATTTGGATTAGTTTGATCCTTGGGAGTTAGTTGTTAGCTGAAGTTAAATAAAAGTTTAAGAACTCATTACAAAACACGCTTTGGCAAATAGTCAAGGAAAGGGAAGATCTTGGAACGTAGTGTGATGAATATTAGGAACTTATAACTCACGCTCTTAACTAATTTTAAGCAAAATAACTTAATTTGAACTTTTATAAGGTAAGTAAAGTGGAATTAAAAAAATAAGTGCTAACTTCTTGGTTGATGTATGTATAATATATATATATACATGAATCAGAATTTAAGTTGTCATCGAGGTACTAGTAGAATGTCTAAGAGGTGCAGGGTTTTAAGGAAGTTATGGGAGTAAATATTTAAATTTAAGTGAGTAAAGAAGCATAACTATAGGGTTTATAAAATGAGTAATATTTGAAAATATGATTTTCAATCCAGGAATGTATTATTGAGCCAACAACGCGTGAATTCGAGGAGGAGCAAGGAATGTGATTCATAAGGGCTAGATTAGTTTGTTTAATTATATGTTTATTTGAATATTCGTGATGTGTGGAAAGTAAGCAAGTAGAGTATTTCAGAGATTTATCTGAATTATATTTTTCTGATATTGGTTGCTTTGATTGACATTGATTATGTTTGATAAGGGCCAACTTGTGAACATTTTCTGGAAAATGATTTTCATTTATGAAATTGAAAATCCAGGTGCACCTAGGATACCCTAATTTAAAATCATGAGAAATTTTGATTCTGATAAATATTTTTTAAAATTGAGTGTTCAGCCTCGATGGGATGAATTGTGTACGGAGAATTAATTTGGTGTGCGGGCGCGTAAATGCCCGGCAGGGGTGATACTGGTGTGAGGGGCTGGGTTACTCGTTAGCCCTTTGATTGCATTGTGTGATATTGTTGCGCTGACTTAAATTGTGATCCTGTGTGTCATATGAATTGTGAAGTTGTGAAACTTACAATGTGTACGTGTAATGTGAAATGTTATCTGAATCACGTTACATGATGTTAATATATATATTATATGTTTGTGCTGAGTGATGCTAGTACCATTTGGGTACGATTTTTCACTCATGGGGTCCGTAGAACTCACCTATTTCTTGTGGTTATATTTTTTTTTTAGTAGCAGGACCTCAAAAGAAGTTAACCACTAATACGAAGTTTTGCTAAGGATTTGATGACAAGGTATGTCTCGGAACCTCATACTTAGAGTTAAGGATAAAAGTTTGCAATCACATTAGCACTGTGGGTGTCAAATGTGGTATGATGTAATATTCTAGTATTTGTTTTGTTGATGGTGTGAATGGAGTAGAGCTCCTTATTGTCTTTGTATCATGTTGAGTAATAAAAAGATTTTATAGGATTGTATTTTAAGGCATGTCCCACATTGTAAAGGATCTTTGCCAAAATTTTTAGTAAGTTGTGATTTGTTGTAATCAACAAGTTTTTAATGTTAACTTTTATCTTTATAATTTCTTGATTTTATTCATTGGCGAGTCAAGAGTCATGGTCATTATTTTATTTGAGTCAGGGTTACGGAGGGTTGGTTACCATTTCTCGGGCTAGTCATGTCTCCATGAGGGGTGTGACAATACTCCTTGGGTAGAAAAGGCTAGAATCAATACACAACAAATTAGTAATAAAATTGGCTGCTTGGAACCTGTTATCTTCTTCATTCTTCAAAACTTTCTACACAACACAAAGTTTATGGCCTTACTAGAACTAACATAAATATCATCACAATGAAGTTAGTCAGTGCTCTTGGAAAATCAATGCCCATGTCATCCAATATTGAAACATAATTAATATTTGGGTACCATAATTCGGGTTATACCGTAATCAGGAATAGAGTTAGAATTAGGGTACGTATTATAATTAGGGCTAGAGTTCTGTAATTAGGATTAAGGTTAAGGTACTGTAACTAGGATTAAGGTACCGTAACTAAATTTAGCGTACCGTAATTATGGTTAGGGTATCATAAATAAGATTAGAGTTAGGGTACCTTAATTAGGGTATCATAATTAGTGTTTGATATAGATTTATGTCCTTTCTTCCATTTTAGTTAATGAATTACCTTTATTTATAAAAAAATAAAAAATAAAAAATAAAAAATAAAAAAATACAACAACAACAACAACACTAATATATTGTAATGATACTTCCCCTTTTTAAAAGTAAAATTAAAATTAAAACATTACTAATAGCTAGGTTTTAAAAAAAAATTAATATTTACAAATGATTAAAAAACGAACATAATTATTCCTTCATATTTCCCATTTTAAAACGGAAGTTTAAAAACTACCAATACATTAAGAGTGTGCTTGATCTTAATACTATTTGATTATAATTGATAATCAAACTATTAATTATTTAAATATTATAATTGAGTGCTAAATTATGTAATAATTGTATATTTTAGTAAGATTTACTTATAATATGTGAGATAACTAATTAAAAAAATGTTAGTATTACCACAAAAGGTTATTTGAATTAAGTGTGGATAATGTACTACAGTTAATTGAGTTTTATTTAAATTATGTTAGTATTACCAAAAAGGGTATTTGAATTAAGATGTGGGTAATGTGCTAAAGGTAGTTAAGTTTTATTTATGGAAATGATGGGGATATTGTTTTTTACTTGGTAATTATAAGCATAAAAAATATATCTCAAATCCTTACATACTTTTTTTTTTTTTTTCTGATTATAATTTTAGAAAAATAATCTAAAACAAATTCTAACCAAACGCTAAAAGAACACAAACACTCTTTAGAAGGAAAAAGAAAATAAAAAAAAAATTAATTTACAAATCTCATACATTTGGGCCATAAAAAGAGAAGCAAATCTCCTTAATGGGCCATGTTTCTGCCCATCTAGTTGGGACCTATCATTAGCCCAAGTAGCTGTTTTCACAATTTTCAAGAAAAAACAAAAACAAGAAGAACTAGGGACCAAAATGAAATTGAATAAATAGTTATCGCCAACCCGTCATCATCCTCCCGGGGCCAAAATTGGCAAAGCACGAGCCTCTCGTTTATGTTTCACTCTCAGTCGTCTGTCTTTCTGTGTATCTCTTCGAAACCTTTCGTGCCAGGAAAAGCAAACGATGTCGTATGTGCCTCCACACCTCAGGAACTCGAGTTCAACGGCTGTTGCTACCAGAACCGAATCTAGAAGCTCATCTCTAAACGATGATCCGACCAAGCTTTCGGTTCCTTCAAACTCTCACTTTAAGAACTCTTCCACTACTACTTCTTACACCACCTTTTCCAATGGCTCTCGCCGGAGCAATGGAACCCTTCCTCCGGCGAGAGTTCTCACGGTCCCTGACCCTGTTTTCCCGCAGTGGAAGCCCTCTGAACGCGTTTCACGTATAACGCCTGAGCAGGTTCAATGCTTTACATTCCACATTTTCTCCAACTTATTCTTCAGAATTTGGATTTAGTTTTTAGGTTCCCAGTGAAATTGTTGCTTATTCTTGAACTGGAATGTTATTTGTCCAAGTTATATTTTATTCTGTAGTTGGTACTCTATCCGTTTGAATTCATTTGTTTAGGGTTTCTCTGTGGCTTCTATGGCATTTCTGATTACTATTCTTACAATTTTTTTTTTCAGAAAGAACATGTTAAATAAACGTGCAATAGTTGTAGAAAGAAAAAGGAAACATGAATATTCATAGTTAAATAAAGTTAACATTTTTATGAGTTATTGTACTTCTTTCCCCTAATGGTAGTTGTAGTTTGAGACGGGCCAAAGAATCAATTTCCGCCTTTCTTAAAAAAGATTATTATGCAATATGCTTACTTCTTATTCGATTCAATTCAATATGCTTACTTCAAAATCTGCAAGTCAATAAGTGATAGTGTTATGCTGATAATTCAGTCTCATTTCTAATTCAAAGAATGTGCTAAAATTTTGCTCTTGTTTATACAGATTGAAGAGGTTCGACTGCGGCTTAATGTTGATGTCACTGTTGCCCCTGACTCTCTTCCAGCACCTGCACCAATTGAATCTTTTACAGATATGGTAATTGTTAAATTTTGAGTGTCAGATTGATTTTCCTCCAAATTAATTAATAAATTTGCGAGCTAAAGAAAATATCGACTCCCTTATTTTCAGTGTCTGCACACGAGCATCATGAAGGATATTGCATTTCATGAATACACTAGGCCAACTTCTATTCAGGCACAGGCAATGCCAGTTGCTCTCAGTGGAAGAGATCTATTGGGTTGCGCAGAAACTGGTAGTGGAAAAACTGCTGCATTTACCATTCCTATGATACAGGTCAGAAATAATTATGCCTCATTCTTATGTGACATTTTAGTTGCTTATTTGGTTGTACTCACAATTAGACACTTTGAAAGCAAATTGCGTATTACCTTGCCATCTGTTTTACTTTCGTCTCTTTCTTATATCATAGCATTGCTTGGCTCAACCTCCTATCCGGCGTGGTGATGGCCCTCTGGCTTTGGTTTTGGCTCCTACCAGAGAGCTTGCTCAACAAATAGAAAAAGAGGTGATCTCTGTTCTTTTGATTGCAGATACCATTACCAAGTTATGCAGGGAAGTGCTATCTTCTTAATGTTGGTTCCAACAGAATTTCTTTTAATTATTTACACATAAATCATATGCCCTGAAATAGAAAACTGTGTTTTACTTTTCTTTTTCATGCACTTCGTGTAAATTATGAGTTCTTTTAATAATCTTTAAATTTTCTTATTTGAGAAAAGATTTTGGTGCATGACCAGTGGGGGGGTGCGTGACGTGTGTGTGGATATCTTAACTTGTTTTCTTCTTTGATCTTGATCATGGTTTCATGCTTTGGGATTCTGATTTTTCAGGAGGAACTTTTTTTTTCTTTTTCCATAGGCTAGCTGTTATAGCTTTGCGGTTACTCAGTCTTCCCTTGTAGTCTGACCAAGTTTGAAACCCCTCTCCGAAAAGATAATTGATACCAAATAACCATTTCTTCTGCTCATTTTATGAAGTTTTCAGTGTAGATTGGAACAATCAGTTAATTATGATTGGTTAATGTTCCTTTCTCTCTCTCTCTAAGTAGCAATTTCCCATTTTTAATTTTTTCTGGTGTCTTGACTCATCATGTTGAGTATCTCTGTGGTATGTTTCATTTGGTACAGGTGAAAGCTTTCAGTAGATCTCTTGAGTCATTTAAAACTGCCATAATTGTGGGTGGGACAAACATTGCTGAGCAGGTAACTCTTTTTTATATTTTTATTTTTTAGTGCCTATTTATATGAAGTTTTGATGTAGAAGAATTAATTATTCTAACCGGTTTACTCTTAAGGAGACTATCAAGTGTGGTCAAAGTCTAATTGTTGTTTCTTTGTTTAACTATGGAAATGTGTGGCTCCCATTTAGGGTTTCTTGATTGTTATTTGGTGGTTTATTTTGCGAGTGCTATGACAGAGGTCAGAGCTACGAGCAGGAGTTGATGTAGTGGTTGCTACTCCTGGGAGATTCATTGATCATTTGCAGCAGGGGAACACTTTCCTTTCTAGAATATCATTTGTTGTTCTAGACGAGGCTGATAGGATGCTTGATATGGGTTTTGAACCACAAATAAGAGAGGTAAGCGGTGTCATATTTCTTCTACTTATTTGCCCCTATCCCCCCAGAAAATGGGTTCCAAAAACAATGGATCATATCATGTTTCTTTAAATATTTTCTTTGTCTAAGACTTCATGTTTTTCAATTTAGGCTTTTTCTCATTGCTTCTATATATACTTTCATTTTTTTTAACTATTATGGAACCAAGAATTATAGGAGACTTACAAAAAAGGTTAAAGTCATTTCGTGACTCTCCTCCCTTAAAGCAATGGAGGGTGGAGTAGGAAAAATTATCAAGTAACTGCAGAAAGGTGGCACGGTCTTTCCTCTAGGATGTGTACATTATGTTCCCGTCTTTGTTTTTTCAAAGGTGAAACCCCATTTTACATTTTTTTTTAAATCTCCAAAATTTTCGAGGTGAACGCAGGTTCCCTTCAATAAGAAATCAAATTGAGATAACTTTGAAGAATTACTAAATCAGGTTGATTCTATTGCTGTGTCATTAGTAGCTTTTTTTTTAATTAAAATTATATCTTCAGATTTGGTGTCTCAATAAACGATGATTCACTTAAATGCTTACATATAAAGAAACTGCAGGCCTAATGATGAGTTTCATCACTGTCATATGTGAAGCTTATCTGGACAACTAACAAACTTAGGTGGCCAAGTTGCAGTCTTGCACTCACTATGCATCTATGTAGATTCTTCAAGAAAAAGTTATGCATCATTTGGTGCTGTTTCAGGTGATGAGGAACCTTCCCGAAAAGCATCAAACTTTACTATTTAGTGCAACTATGCCTGTGGAAATTGAATCATTAGCACAGGTCAGGGTTCCTTCCAGTTGTCCATTTATTTATCTGTTCTTGTCAAGTGAGTATTGTTATCTTATGCTAAAAGAAGGATTTATAAAGCGAGCTTCTATATAGCTAGTGCTCGAATAAAGATCAAGAAATTCCAGCCTTCAGTTTTTCAATTTGTAATGTTCACAAATTTTTCATGTTACATTTTCTGGACGTATTGATTACTCCGCTGCAACTTACCCATTCATCCCTTGAGCTTAATGATTTTGTGTATATCAAACAGTTTGTATTATTCTTTTATTTATTTATTTATTTTTTTCATTCTATCTTCTTTCCTGATTCACATTTCTTAGTGATCTGTAGCAACTCTAGAATCATTTTGAGAGTTTTAGTCTTTTCAAACACACACAAATACATTACCATGTACAAGTATTTTCTTCCTTTGAACTTCTGGACAAATTCTTCTTCCTTTATCCAATTTCAGGAGTACCTAACTAGCCCCGTGCAAGTGAAGGTGGGAAAAGTGAGTAGCCCAACAGCAAATGTTTCTCAAAATCTGGTGAAGATTTCTGAAAGTGAGAAGGTATGCATTGTCTTACATTAAGTCTGAGTCATTGTTGAATAGATTCTGATCTATTACACTACAATGTTGTGTTATGTAGATTAGTTTGGTCTTTTGGTAGCGGAGGGGTGTTTTTTTTCTGGTCCTCTGTAGTTAGCAAGTATTTTTCTTAGGTGATACAGGAAAATGGGGCAAGGGAAATGAATATAATAAGAAATAACCATAGCAGTTGAAGTAGTTGTTTTAAGGTTAGAATTATATGTAGGTTTTTTTTTTCTTTTTTTTTTTAATTTGTTTGGGTACGGTATATAGTGCATGTCTGGGGTTAGATTTTCTTAGTTGCAGGAACCGCCCTCTATGGGTACCAATCCTGCACTAGAAGCTCGGTTCTGCAATCCAGTCTTTGAAGCAAGATTGGAATGCGATCCAATCAAGAAAGGAACATGATCCCATCAAGAATCATACATTGGAAGAAGAAGAAAAACTTCTGATTTTGACCCGGTTACAGAGCCATTTCTTTTTTGCATAAAAACCAGCCAGCCGATAATATATATTTTAAATAAATATATTTATATATATACTTATACCTGTTCTTCCTACCATTTTTGAAATGCGCATAGTTTCTCCTCCGAAAATGAACTCTCCTTTTGTCTGTAGTCTGTACTGCTGGCTGTGGCACTCTGAAACTAATTTGTACCCTTGAAGTTTTGTAGAGAAGAATTCCAATGCACTGTTTCATTTAACTTGTGCTTCTCTGTTTTGTATGCTTTCTTTTCTTAAATCATTTTTTTCTATTATGATTTTAGGCCTAGTCTTTGGTTGGCCTAATATGTTAAAAGGCTGGTAATAACCCAATTAAAAATTTGGGCTTTCTGACTGTAGGAGTTTTAGAACAAGTGGGTTCCAGGACATACGTTTTAGTCTTGGGCTTTTTCTTTCTTTCTTTCTTTCTTTTTTCTGATCTTGTTCTTGGTGCTAGTGACAAAACTTTCATAAATGCTACCTAAAGTCAGTCTGTTTTTTCCTTTTCATTTCAAACATTTAGCTACTTTTGACAAATGGAATAGATCAAAATAAAATAATTATACCGGAAATTGTAAATATTCTGAAATATTGTTTATTTGGAAATGACTGAATTATTATTTATAACTCATATATAATGTTTTATGATTTTCTGAAGTTAGGATCTTCTAAGTTTCTTCGCTTCCCTGCCCCTGCCGCTTTGTGCAACTATGGATTTTCTTACTAAGGATCTTCTATTAAATATGGAAAGCCTAGAGAGGGCAATTGGGGAATGATCGTTAAGGCCTCTTGTTAGTTTTTAGTATATTGACTTTTCTCTCGAGATATAGAGAGCTGGGATGTTAACGGGACACATGAATAAGGCTGAATACATGAAAACAAATAGTCTTTGAAGAGGTGTTTATATGTTTTTTTTTTTTTTTTTTTTTTTTTTTTTTTGTGGGTACCTATGGTTGAATACTCAAGTTTTCTGGGAAATTCTTTCTCTTCAGCTGGTAAATGTGTTTGAAGATTTTCTTCTTGTTTTTCCTATGGATATCTTCTGTTTTTATTGTCTTTTTTCCTTTTGTTGTTAGGAGGATTTCTTATCCTCCCCTTTATACTCTCTTCTTAATAATATTTCATTTTCTATATATATAAAAAGCCGACCCCAACTAGTTTGGGTTTTAAGGCTTAGTTGAGTTGAGTTTCTATATATTTAAAAAAGAGGATTATGGAGGTAAAGGCTTCGAAGAGAGTTTATCAATGAATAGGATTCAATGGAGGAAAAGAATTCAGGTGTTGGACAGCAACTAGTTTTGTAAGGATTCATCTAGCTGACTGCAATGATTTGGTATTAAGGCTTGTTGTTTCATGATTTTTTTTGGTGGTTATTGTTCATTATGTGAACATGATCCACAATTAATTCCCATCCCCCTCTTACTCTTAGTATAATATGTTGGCTTCAACTGTCATGTTGTGACATATGTTCTATGTGGTAGATTGATCGGCTTCTAGGTTTGCTTGTAGAGGAGGCAACACATGCTGAAAGATGTGGTCATCCCTTTCCATTAACTATTGTGTTTGTGGAAAGGAAGGTACTGACTCTGAAAATTCTTCAATATTATGTTTTTATATTATCCTGCTTCAAGGTTTACTTACAAGGAGTCTAGATAAAGATGTTAAAATGCTTCTTTAGATGTGTTGAAAGTTTTCTAGCTAATGTATGAGATACATTTCTATCCCAATTATTGAGTTTTAACTTTTGGTATTGCGATGTAACCTAGTTCCGTGTCTTCTGTCATATATATTGCATCAATGTATAGGTTACTTTAAATGAAACCAAATGAAAAACTTATGGCTTTAGCTTGATCTACATTTAATTGGAAAGGATTTAGTTCTGTATCTGACTGTTTATATTATAGTTACATTTGTTTATCCCATGAAAAAGTTTGTTTGTTTTTTTTTTTTTTTTTTTTCCAATTTTGAGTTACTTTAATCTATCTTTCGTATATATGTATTTAGTTGTCATTAGTTGTTTCATCTGCATGTAGACAAGGTGCGATGAAGTCTCTGAAGCATTGGTAGCACAAGGTTTATGTGCAGTTTCGCTTCATGGTGGCCGTAGTCAGAGTGAAAGAGAGGCTGCTCTGCGTGATTTTCGGAATGGCTCCACTAACATTTTGGTAACCTTCCCTAGATTTCCATGTATCACTTCTTGCACACATCTATTTATTTTTTAAGAAACTAAACCAGGTGCACGGTATAATGTCATTACTTCTCTCAAACATTTTTGGAGTTGGCTTTATCAGAAAACTAGTATCCACATAAAATTATACCACATGTCAGAATGGTCTTCCATTCATCTTTTTTAATAGTGATTGTGTTTGATGTCATTTTTTAACAGAAAAGTTAAAATACATGCTTTATTAAAACACTGAGCATCCACATAATGAAATCCATCATCAGAATGATTGTTTTGGTGCATTTTATTTAATCTTGAACTACTTTTGACATTGCAAATTATGAAGTTTGCCTGGATTGTTTAAATGTTTGGTACTATGGTTTGAAGGTCATACTTCTTGGAATTGCGAAAGAATCTATTTAAGGTTTTGTGAATTGAGTTGGTAGGGAAAACAGATATATGATGCCAGAGAATTTGTAGGAAAGGAGAATACATATTGGTGACATTTGTTAACAGTTAAAGATCCGTTCCCAAGCAGGCTTGGTGGGGCAGTTGAGGAGTAGAAGTTATGTGAAGCTAAAAGGTAAACTGGACCAAAGAAAGGCCTGTTGACCTCGTTAACATGTCAGGACCTTGAGTGGTCCAGCGGCACTTAATATCCCCGCCTATCTTGGGGGTCCAAGGATCGATTCTCCTGGAAGGCCTATTTGGGGGTTTATTCCACAATTCTCCCGGCCCAAAAAAAAAAAAAAAAGCTTTGTTAACATTCTAGAAATTATAGATTTGTGTGATTTATAAATTTCTATTTGCTCCTAAATTCAAACCTAAAGAACCTAGTAGTGACTAAGGATTGAATAGTGAATCGGAAAGGTCATCTTTTAAGATTTTTGGGCACAAAGAACATTTAATTGTGGTAATATTAGATTTGGGATCTTATAATTTAGGAATTATGGTTACCAGTTGGGAAGTAGCAAATATTGTTATTATTATATTAGTAGTTTTATTGTAATTAAGATTACATGTGCATATAATTAGGGTTATTAATATAAGTTGTATTGGTTGCCTATATAAAGGCATTATATTATGTATATTATTCAGAGTTGATTATTAGATTTATGAGTATTGTTATTAGCGAACATATCGCTTTTCCCCTTTAGCTTCTTTCCTTTCCTCTTTATCTCTCTAGTTTCTTCCTCGTCTCTATTCTCCCTTTGGTGCTACAGCAATGGACCTGGAATCTTAACATCTAACCGGAGTGCATGGGTCCATATGTTGCATTTGAGCGCAGCCTATTGGTGGTGTTTGTAGGTGGGCAGCAGTGATGAGTGATGATTGCTAATAGGCAATGGACTGGTGGCTTTGGTTTGTTCCAGAAAATGAATTACTGCTTAAAAGAGACAAAGTCATTTTCTGGCTCTTGAAGGGTTATTTTTCATTGACTGCTGAACCCAACACTGGAAAACATGAAATATATTTTCTTTATCCATAAAACAAATGGAGGAAATTAGAATTTGTAGTTTTGTACTTATTAGTAATTATGGAAATTCTGTTCCACTTTCAGACAACTTCAATTTCAACTTTATTAGACATGACAAACATGTTTTTTATGATTGTGAGCCATAAGTTGCCAATGGTTTTTGCCCCTTGTGGCACTCAGTTTACTATTTCTGACACACAAGTGCTTTGCTTATATGCACCTAGAGCTTGATTTTATTGTATACGAGTGCTCTTTTTTTTTTATTATTAAAATTGGATATCATCACTAGTTAATAAAATGACAGTATGCTTACAAAAATATTCAGATGAAAACAAAATCCCATAAAGTTGATTCCTTGATTTCAATTCTTTTTTGGCTCTGTCCTTAGTGTTAAAACAAAAAGTTTAGTACAAATTAAATATTAGTAGTTTATAAGTTTGTTAAATAAATGTATCTATTATTCAAAATTGTTAGTAACATACATGACAATAAAACTTCTCAGTAAATTCCTGTGCATGGCTTGGCTTACATGCTGCAGAATTAGTATTATGTTGGAGCTAATGTTTGGACATCTGGTAGTGCAGATTTACTTTGAAGAATTATAAACTTCAAAAATTACATGTGTGAAATTTGATGTCTTTAAGCCTCTCCAAATTCACTGAGACAATTATCTGCAGGTTGCCACTGATGTTGCCTCACGTGGCTTAGATGTAACAGGAGTATCTCACGTTATAAATCTAGATCTTCCAAAGGTATTACCACTTAAGTGAAACATATTTGATCACAGAATTTTTATCTAAAATCACATTACAAAGGTTTTCTGAAAATTTGGGAATTCTCCTCATCTGTGGATTTCCATACTGCTTTGGCATCTCATTAGCCTGGTATTTTCAGTCAAATTAATCTCCTTGTGAAATAGCAATCCTGAAGCTTCAGTTATGGATGCCTCAATTATAGACCATGGAAGATTATGTGCACCGGATTGGAAGGACGGGGCGTGCAGGAACATCAGGCCAAGCCACTTCATTTTACACTGACCGTGACATGGTGGTTTCTACCACCCATTTTCTTTTTTACTTTCAACTCTTATGTTTCTTTATATTCATTGATGTGATTTGTCTCCTTTTCATTGGTGTACTTCTATTCATTAGTTCCTTGTGGCACATATTAAGAGAGCAATATCAGATGTGGAATCAGGAAACACCGTGGAATTTGCCACTGGGAAGGTATTCTATCTTTCTCCGTCTCCTGTTCTTGCTTGGCATTTTCTGTAACAAAATTCTGGAAAGAGATAAACAAAAAGAAACAAGAAATTGTTTCAATGTTTCCATAAAGCTTGAACTTGGTGCTGCTGACTCCCAGGTTGCCAGAAGGAAGGAGAGAGAAGCAGCTGCGGCACAAAAAGAAGCAAAGACTGCTTTGTCTACACTCTCAGCAGGTGGACCGGCTCCAATAAACATTGAGGATAAATATAGGTTCATGATTACCGTATCAAACACTAAAAAAGAGGGTGCAGCAGATAGTGCTTGGGATGATTAATGAAGTGTCTGGTGCATCTCTAATTGATTATTGATAATCACTTCTTAATGCTTCAAGGTCAATCAGAAAGCATCTTTTCTCTCTCTCTCTCTTTTTTTCTTTTTTTTTTTTGTTTCCTTGTGATTGTATATTTTGTGCTTATTTGTCTGGGAAAAAATAAACAGACACTCTATCCTTAATGTTTTCATATGGTTTCTGTGTGATGCATGGCTGGTATATTTTTCTGACTGAGTAAATGCATCTGTAGGTGTCTTGCTTCTGATTCGGGTGAGATGTGCGACGGTGTTGGGGATGATCACTTTCTTGAAAGTTGAGTCTGTCATGTTGACCTTTTACACTTGATTGTTGTTGGCGGCACACTGTAACAACGGTAGATTGCTAGATGCTTTTAGTCTGTATGCTGTCCTAGGGGTAATGCATATACAATGTATTTTAAAAATGTCGCATTAAATATATTGGGACTTTTTTTTCATTAGAAGTGTGTCGATCTTCATAGGTTATCCTCTCCTTTTTGTGTCAAACACTAGTTTGTTCCTACATTTTAGTTCAAACTTTTTGCAACTAGTTATTTTGGATATTTTCTTGTACGATGGGAAAGAACACCTCCCCCCATTATTTTCTCTGACTTGCACAAGGCATTGGGAGGACTCAACGTAAATAAGCTGTTAGCAATGTCTATAGGCACAAATTGCGGCGCACGGAAAGCATAATTATATTTGGTGTACTGAGTAGCAAACCAAAAAAAACTCGGGTTGTACAAATATTGCTTAACTTTTAACAACCACATTAGCAATTGATTATCTTTTGCAACAAATGATTAACGATTCAATATTATAAAAAATTAGTAGAGTTAATATAAGTTGTGTAAAACTATCATCAATGAATTCTTAAGGCATAGAGCACTAAGTGTATTTATTGTTGGGAAATTACCAAAACATGATTTGGTTCAAATCTCAACATCCAAAACAAAAAACATGATTTTTGTTTTTTACAAAAACAAATTGAAATCCTGATAATGAAAAAAATAAATACATAATAATAATAACTCTTTAAGCCGCAGTGCCACCATTGTTTGCCATGCCACCACATTTGTCTACCAGCCCATCCGTATAGCTTATCGTTTTATTTACTTATATCAAAGAGTAGGTCAAATGGAATGATACCTTTTTTTTTTTTTTTTAAAGTAGGAAGATCTATTTTAACTATTTTTAAGTTAAAAATTTTGGAGGGAGAATCATGATTTGGGTGATAGAAAATTAGAATGAATTAAGAGAAAATCAATCAAAGACATGGGAGCAAAATCAGAAGTTACCATTATTTTTAGAAAATCAAGAACTCTATTTTTGAAATTGATGGATTGATAATAATACTTCCTTCCCTTAGATTGTGGCTTAAGTTATCGTTTACATTGATTGTAGCTTTCAAATATACTCGTAAGACAAATCGAATAAGGTTCTGCACTAGCCCAGACCACCCGATCCAAAAAGAAGTTGTCACTTACCCTAAGAGAGTTGATAAGGAAACCAAGGTGCGTTCCTATCAAATTCAAATTGTGCTTATAATTTTGTTACTATAAAGTGATCCGAATATTAAGGGACGATTAAATAAAATAAAAAATTTGCCTTAAAAGTCAATTTCACCCTTTCTAAATGTTATAGTATGTGGTGAAAATCTCTAGGATACCCTTTTTAGGGTTTCCTTAAGTAAGAAAATTGAGAGCGTGTTTTGAAAAGTGTTTGGAAATTCAACTCATTCTTAATTAAATTCAAATTTAATATGATTTGGTAGAGAATTTAATTTAATTTAATTTAATCATAAAAAAACATTTAAACAAATATACCCTTAATTTTCTCTTTTCCCCTTTCTCTCATATTCTACTTAAAATCCATGCCCCATCCTTAATTCCTCTATACTCTATTTCTAGCTCTCTTATTTATTGGTGGAAGTGTAACGCTATAAAAATATTAAATTAAATTTTATTAGTGAAAATTAATTACATTCCAAACACTAAAATTCAATTTAATTTATTTAAGTTTTATTAAATTGAATTGAAATAAATTAAATGAAAATAAATTTTATCAATGATTTATTTCAAACTCACCCATGTGTTTCCTAGTTATTATTTTTAATAAAACTTGGAAGAATATTTATGCAGATAATTAGGGGAAATTTTACAATCCTAGAAACTTTTTCCTTAATCTCAGCCCATCTAATTGATAATTGACTTTCCTTATTCATATTTCATGATTGTGTAAATTAAAAAAAATAAAAATACATATTTCTCGTCCTATATATACCCGTGAGACTATTCTCTTCTGTTCTACATTGATTTTAGGTTAACCATGGCTTCAGCAAACTGCAGTGTTTTGGCTTTGTCCTTGACCTTGGTCTTCCTTATGATCACAACAATGTCATTGGCATCTCCTAGGATTCAAAACGTGGAAGATTCCCTCCAAAAGTTTTCTGTAGTTGGTGATACTCACTGTAAGTTCCTAGATCCCGATATATAATATATATATTTTTTCATGTTTTTTATCGATATATAATTTAAGTTGTAATATTAATTCTCGATTCTTTAGTTTCTAAAATATCAATAACAAATATGCATCTTTTTCAGAAAAACGTTTGTTTCTCTCTCAATTGAAATTGTTTTTTGTGAGAAATAAAAAATAAAACCATATGATATTTGATATCGGTCTTAATCTGTATCTTCATAGTTTGTTTATGGTATAGTTAGGGTTTATGTGTTTGGTGTTATAATAAGGGTTCTATATATGAGAGTTTTTCATTCAGAGTTTATTATTTTTATATTCTTGAACTAGTATTTAATTAGGTCACATATTTAGGGTTATTATATTTTCAATTACATAATCAATATTCATATTATTCTGATTCTTTGTACAAGTAATTTATGAACATGGTTTTTCTTTTTTGAAATTGTGTATTCTGATTTTCAATGTGCTAGGTTTTGAGGAGAGTGAAAACGATTTTCATTCCGGATTGGTTTGGTTTGATGACAATAATAATAGAGAGAAGCTTGAGAAAAATGTAAACTTTTATGTTCTGCAACCGCAAAGAAGCGATGGTGATCATACTGCTCCATTCGGAATGCTTTTTGTTTTGGCAGTCCTTCTGGTATCACTCCTTAGTCTTGACGTCATGAAGCTTCTTATCCCAGTATTGTTATTTCTTGTTGTTGTTGTCCTTTTTGGCTTAAATTTCTAGATATTAATCATTAAGATATTATACATCATTAATTGATTTTGGCAATACTTTATATCTTTTAATTTTATTTTTCTCTTTTTCATTAATTATATTGTTTTTATCATGAAATAATATCGATTGTTTGTTCAATGTATCCTATAGATTGAAAGTAGGATACGTACGTTCTACAAAATTCAAGAACTAAACTGGATTAATTTAGTAGATGAGTAACAGACTAAAAATATTCATGTTCTCTAGATATTTGATGCTCATGATCATATGCAAAAACTTGAGTTCTCCAGATATTTAATGCCTCGTGATTATATGTAAAATATTCGGGTTCAGGGATAGCAATCATATATATATATATATATATATATATATACCGGCATTTAATGATACAAATTATTATCAAATCAAAATTTGTATATAATTAAAAACAGTCATTGCATTCTCTGATCTCCCCTACCAATATACTCCAATGTGCCATGGTCAAAGGGTTGCTCCCCAACACTGAGAACCTGTGATAGTGGTATGTTTCAAAAAACTTAAGTTCTTGATGTAACGCAAACATGCATGGTCTTTTTTTTTCATTTATTACAAGGAAAAAGTAAAAAATAAATAATTGGCATAGCTATCCTTCGCTCGGTAAACTTTGTTTGCTTTAAATTAGCCAATTGATTCGCAACTCTATTACTTTCAAGATAAACATGTTAGAAATTGAATATCCCAATCTCTGCCAAGCAAATCCTGAATAAATATAATAATGGGTCTATGCATATTACAATTACAATATGGCTTCCCAATCAAATCAATAACCACTTGTGAATTAACTTTCGACACTACTTTCCTGTAACCTTTATTCCAAACAGTTAGGAGAACTAACTTCATAACCATAATTCAACTTTAACAGAACAATACCACCTAATTTTCCTACAAAATCCCACCTCCCAATCACCTAAATGGTTACAAATAACTCCTGCTGCACTATTGGATAATTTGCTGGTATAGTGGGTATATGTACACAAGCTTACTTATAATAGTATCCATAATGGTTAATTTTGTTTGAATAAAAAAAATTGGAAATTAAAGATGATCAGAACAGTGAGAAAAATTATTGAGAAACAACAATATTATAACACTTGATTCGCATATAAGGGGAATAAACAATTCAAATAATGAGAATTAATCACATATATATACAATGTGTTTAAAGGAAATAAAAGGTGTTGTATTTTGAATGATGATAGGTTTTTTTTTTTTTTTTTCTTTCTAAAATTTGAGTGACATAGTTAAACGAAAAAAAAAAGTATAATTGATCCAAAAATAAATCAATTGGAATGATATTAGACGGTACCCATTATTAGCTTTATTTGTGAAATTGACCGATTGATTGATAACAACACTTCCCCAGATTGTGGCTAAGTCATCAAATACCATGTTTGGGTTAGTATGTTACATTCCGGGTTGGCCTAGACCAAACCAACCGATCTATTACCAACTCTCATTTAGCAGCCCAAAACAGAAGTAATTATAAAGTGTGTTTGGAAACTCAATTCATTCTTAATTAAAGTTTTGTGTTTAATGCTACAATATATAAGAATTTAATTCAATCTAAATAACTTTTTTTATAAATAAATTTTTTTAATATTAAATTCTTATAAAATTAATATGATTTGAAGAGAACTCAATTTAATTAAATTATTTAAAAAATATTATGTCCACAAATTAACATGATTTTCTCCCATATATAATTAAAAACAGAATTATTTAATTATAACACACATTACAACTTTACACATACAGGTTAGGCATGGCTTCAGCAAACAAGCCCAGCTGCTGCAGGCGGTGGTCCTCCATTGGAATTGCCTTTTATGGTTCTTCTCCTTGTCTTATTTACATTTGGTTTTAACATTATGACTCTTCTTATTCCTTTACTTATCTATTTTTGCCCTTTCTGGAGTGTAAAACACTGAAAACGTATTAAGCTGTACATAAATATATATATTTTTTTAAATTATTTCATGCTTATATTGAAAAATTTTAGTCATACATTGTTAGAAAAAAAAAATAAAAAAAATTGGTTGTTAATATGCTCATACGATGGTTAAAAAAGAAAGAGTTTTTCTAATTAACTAATGCATAATTTTTAAGTTAATATCTATGAAAAATTTATAACATTTAATATATTTATTGGTTATGATTTTAATATTATTTAATTCATAATTTTTTATTTTAAAAAATTAATTTTCAATTATTATATTTATTTTAACTTAATAAATATTATAAGAATATCAGTAAAAATTTGAAGAAAAATATATAGAAATGGTGAAATTAAAGTGTAAATATTGCATTTAGGTCTTTAATTTTCACTATTTCGTAACCTCATAATACACTTGATTTAAGGCCTATTTGGATGGAAGAGAATGTAAGGAGAGGAAATGAGAGAAGAGGATTATGTATATTTTTTATTGTTTGGGAGTTTTTTTTAATGGACAGAGAGAAAATGGAGGGATACATGTATTTCTCCAAATCTTAAAATTTTTAATTCCTCTAAATTTGGAGGATTTGGAATGAAATGATAAGTACTTTATAATTTTTTTTACTACAGTGTCAAATATATTTACATCATTTTTATTAAATATCTACTAATACTCAATTAAAACATTTTAAAGATATAATCACACAAATATGAATATTTTATCCTCTTCATTTCTTTCTCTCCAACTTTCAAATAAAAAATATATATTATTATATCTTGTACTCTCTCTTCATTTTTTTTACTTCCAAATGAGAAAAATGATGAATACTAATTTTCCTTCACTCTCTTTTTCTTTCCTCTTCTCTCCTCTCATCACCCTCTATTTACTCTTCTATCCTTTCTCCTCAAACTCTCAAATAAACCAAAGACATGTTTCAAAAGATTTCTGATGCATAAAAAAAAATGTGGAAATAAAGTAACAAATTATTTGGGACCATGATTCTTGGAGAATAATCTACTCCTAATTTGTGACGTAATATGTCTTAATTTATACATATTATTATTTTTTTTAAAATTAAATACCGTTTTTAAGTTCTTGCACTATTTATTTAAATTTTGTAGCCATTACACAATTGGTTTGTGATATAATAAGATTGACACTAAATTAGATAATTTTTTAATTATTTTTTAAAGAATCACGGACGTAAATTATTCTCTAATAATCATATATGTTAATTTTTTGAGTTAACAATCATTTGAAAGGTGGTTCTCAAAATAGTTACTCACTTTTTATTTATATCATATGAGGCCTTTACCAAAAACTGGTGAGTATAATCACTGAAAAATGATGACATATCAATTTTTTTTTACACATCATTATTTATTTTCTTAATCTAATTTTTTATTTTATTTTTCAGTATTTATCTAGCTACTCCACTAATTAAATGTCTAAGATGAATATTAAACAGTAACAAATAATATGATATTTTATTTTCTTATCTTTTCATTTATATTTATTTTTATCATTATCTATTATGAGACAAAACTTAAATCACAAATTAAATATTTTTTATAAATTCATAAAGTTTTGTTTCATGGTGAATAACATCAGAAAAATGTAAAAATTAGGAAAAATAAAAACAATCATATCATCGATGTTATCCAAGATGTATTTTCAATTTTTGTAAAATAATCAAGTTAAGGTTAAAAAAAAAAAGATATAGTTTAATGCTCATCAATAATAAATTTTGAGAAATTATTTGGAATATATATATATTTATATTTTTAGAAGAGTACACTAAACGATATATATATATAATAAAGCATCTCAAATGATATAAAACAAGAGTGAGTGTCATACTTTGATGATTTTTAATTTTTTGCAATTGAAATTGAAATTTATTAATCAAAATAAAATTCAAAAGTACTTGATTTTTAAAGATATTGCTCTACAATCATAATTTGTGGGAATCTATAACCATATTATTAGAATTTTGGTGAAAGTTTAAACTTTATACATATTTAGTAATTAAGTCGATGACTACTTCAAAAACAGATGAAAGCGATTAGGCCATTCAAAATGTATTGAGCTCGTGTAGCTCTGTGGATAGAGCGTCTGTTTCCTAACCAGAAAGTCGTAGGTTCTACCCCTACCTGGCGCGTTTTCTGCAACAGATTGTACTTTCCTGCAATCTACAATCTACTTGTTTTTTAGTACCCTTTATATGAATGTGAATAAGCTTCAAAGTTCAAATACCATCTGATCATCAAGTGACTCAGACCGAAAGCTCCAAATCCATACATAGTTCAAACAGGATGGAGACAGAAACAATAAACATCTCCCACTCCTGGTGTCCCATCCAGATGCATATACATAAAGACAAACAGGCAAACTTTACAACCTTTGTGAACATAAGACCCTCTTTCACTGCCCCTACCTAAAAGGAGCAGCAACATCTTTTACACATATATTGATGCATAATATCAGACAACTGACTGAAGAATCAACAAAACCATGTTACATGGTTTCTTATGACTAACTTGGGTGGCTTGGTGCTTGCTTTTAACCCAAAAGCACACTAAGCAATCCCAAAAGAAAAAGAAGGATACATAGTTTACAAGATCAGATATAATTACATTAGGATGCATAAACTGGAACTCGCTTATGACTGACAAAGGCCTTCCGAAGCCTATAGTACCCGTTCCTGTAATGATCAAGTGAGAAACAAAGCTGCCGTATAACCTCGCGTTTCTCTTCGGCTCCTTCTAATATCATATCCCTTTGCCTCTCAACCTCTTCCTTAAGTTCTATAGTTCTTGATTTCAACTCTTCCACCTGCTTATGTGCTCCTTGCATTCCAGCAATCAGCTCCGCCTGCTCCATGTGCAACTGGTTTAAATGTTTGTCCAATAGGTCAATCCTATCATCTCTTGAACTTACCTCACTTTTGAGTGCAGAAACTTTTGTATTAAGATCATCTCTCTTTGATTTTAATTCACTGAGGCTTATATCCATACTTTTTATGAGGTCATCTCTCTCTGTGATGTCTGCCTTTAACTGCTGAATTTCGGCTTTAAGTTTGTCCTCCATCTCTTTTTTTTCTGAGTTTATTTTTCTGATTTCCTCCTCAAAAGAACGCCCACGACATTCCCATTCCCTGACTAGCTCTCCCAAATGAGTCTGTTCCTCTAACAATCTAGACATTTCAGCCTTCAATTGAGATTTTTCAGGAAAGATGTTCTCTTCAGCATCAGATACTGCTAGCTTTAAATCCCGGATCTCATGATCCCGGTCTGTAAGACTGGTTTTTAATCTTGCAAGCCTTTCCTGCAGCTTGGTGGCATCCCTTTTCCCTGTGTTGAACCTGCTTTTCCAGGTAGCAGCCTCATTCTGAGCTGATGCAAGCTGGTCCTGCAATTGGTGGATTCTTTCTGAGGATATATTACTCTCATGTCTCAGTGTAGCAATTTGCTTTTCCGAATCTTCAAGTCTTGCTTTCGTAATTCTCAATTCCTCCACCAGTGACTTACTCAGTGATTCCATGACTTCCTCATCCAATCCACTGATCCTTTCCTCGAACTCTGATGTCTCCAGCTGAAGCTGAGGTTCTCCTCCCATCTTGACATCTTCCTGAATTGATTCAAATTCGGGCCCAGCTGGAAAAGTTGTGGATTCTAAGGACCTGTCTCTCTGTACCTCAATGCTTAGCTTTATGATTTCTTCTTCAGCAAGCCGCAATTTTTGGTTAGCAACCCTCAATTCTCGCTCATAACCAGCAACTCTAGCAATCAAATCTTCAGGAACATTGTCATGTTTTCTCCCTCTAGATGAACCTTCTGCATTCTCCTCCTGTTGCATCCGTAGCTTCTCTTTTGCCTCACGTAATTCAATCTCTAATTCCATTATTTTCCTGCTCAGCCCTTGATCACCAGTAGTCCCTAATAAACCTGAGTAGTTGTTGACAGAGGAATCATCCGATTCAGACTCAGAATCTGTCAATGTAGAGGATTCATCCCCTTCTTTTTGGTAAAATTCAGAGCTGTTACCACCAGCACCAAGGAAAAATTCAAACCCAGCAGCCCGGTGTCCAGATCTTCGACGACTTATTTTTGGATCAGGAGAGGGCCATGTAGAGGGTAATTCAGAGCCAAAGTCAGATATACCTGAACCCTGGGATTGAAGGTCTGAAGGTAAATTCTTCCTTAATTCTCCAGTCACATGATCATATCGCTCGGCTAGAGAACGGTACATACGGTAGAACTCCTCAACATGAGAAATCAATTCTGGCCTCTTTTGATAATACATCTCAGCCTTTTTGGCAAATGAATCACCATCCTCTTCAATCAGCTTCAGCATCCGTTTGACGCTTTGGTCCATAGCTGAGGTTAAGGAACGTTTCATCATTTTCTTGTTCGCCATTTTGAGGAAGAAAATGATTATAGCATTTGATTATTCCATAATTTAAACTTCAGAATATCAATAAACCTACAACCTTCGCAGCAGTTGGGAAGTTGGGAATAAGGAAGTTGGTTTCCTAGGAGATCAGGGTGCAAACAAAAAGAAGATGCTAAAATTAAACTAGAATGTTATTTTCTTTACTATAAAACAGAAATCTAATTTTGATTGTATGGAGACCAAGAATTAAGAAGAAAAAAGGCAACAAATGTCCTTAAAAAAGAAAACGGATTCATTTCTTAACAGGGACCTTTTAGTTTATTGCACCTGCTCATGGGGAATTATAAGGAAAGAGAAATTGCATATAGAACAATATTAGGAAAATATAGTAAAAAATAAAAAAGAATCTGTTAAGCAAATATAGTAAAAAATCAAAAAGAGCCTGTTAGGCAAAAATAGTAAAAAATAAAAAAGAACCTGTTAGGCAAATATAGTAAAAAATAAAAAAGAATTTGTTAGTCAATTATAGCAAATATCAAGAAAGTTTTATTAGTATTTCCATAAGACTAAGAAGTTAGTACCATTTAAACGTCTCCACATTAGTTAGTTCCTAACTAACACCTTTTTTTTTACTTGGTCTCAGACAAGACTACAAATAAGAAAAACGATAATGCACATAGAAAGTTTCAAATAGATGAATCATTGAGTATTGTAGTACTATAATTTTTTTCTGAAGGTCACAAAAACATCAATATATTGGACTCCAATTTTAATTGAAAACATGTCACACGAGATCTATGGTAGATTTGAAGGAAAAACTCCTGGTCTTTGGATACTCAAAAACATTCTGCAGGAGCCTTCATATTTGACTAAAAACAAGATTGGCCAATTGGGGAGATTTCTTTTGAATGCCCTTGATTGCACTATACTCATAAAGGAAAGATTAATAAATATCCAAAAACTGATCGCATCCAGAATTTGCTTACTCTCGAGGTTTTCTGCAAGCCACTTAGAATTCTTGGGACTGACGTGACTGTCCCACCACCAGGAATATGACTTTTTGGATTCCATCCTCCTCACATGCTTGTTTGAGTTAATCTGAATAAAAACCAAGAAATATTATTTCAGACCTATGAAAAAACCAATTGAAAGCCATTATTCAAATGAGTTAACCAGATGGAGCAGAGAGCTTAAAACTGTGAATGTTGCCAGGATCAATTATTTGTTTAGCACTATAATTTATCATTAACTATACAAATTGGGTATAGCTTCAAATTTGAGTTTTATGGAAGGACGAAAAATTTTATAAGTTGCAGATTCAATACTATCAGTTTATAAAACCTTTATACTCAAGATCATTACTTTGACCGACCTCTGAGTATTGATACAATCTTTTTCACCAAATTGGGTGAACATAAATGTGTTGCAGAATTGATAAACCAATATGTCCTAATGGTGAAGATACAATATGATTCAGGTTTCAACATTATATTTGTGTTATCATATACTCCAAACTTCTAAGTAAAAATTCCATCTTTTAATTAAAAGAAATTTCCAACCATAAAAATTGATGCTTCCTTTCCATTGACCCGCGAAATATATATTTTACAGCACATTCCAAATAAACAATGTTCTCACACAAAGATAAAATCATGTAAACTCAATGATAAATTCTAACAAGTGTGATACCCTCAATATAAATTTATCATTTAATCTATAAGAATTTCGAGAAATTGGTGTGCATTTAACAATATTCTTTTGCAAATTGAATAACAAAATATTATAATTATCACAATCTAGTATACACAAACAAAACAAATATACTACATATTTACCCAGGATGTATGCATAATGCATGTAGTATAATCAGAAAACAGCAAATGTTTCTTTCATGTCTTACCACAGAAGCAGCCATTTCTAATGTTGTACAGTACAAAGTTGGTAGCAATTGATAGTATGTCCCTCCTGTTAACAAAAAGTAAAATAAAATACTGTCTTGAGCTCAATGGTGACTCCATTCTAGAAGGAGCGTGACTTCAACGCGATTACGAAACGCGGGAACATTGAAAAATAAAATAATAATTGAAATTCGTAAATCAAATTTTAAATAAATTGCCATCGTTATCCAGAGCCAACTGTCCAAAATAGGACATCCAGCTATTTCCACGTGGCACGTTCTACAATTCTCTTTCACAAACGTGGTACGGTGGTAGCCTTAAAAAGAAGCTGACATTTTCAGAAAAAAGAAAAAGAAAATAAATAGAATTGATTTTATTTTTTTGAAAAAAAGAAAAAGAAAAAAAGAAAGAAGACGAAGATTCCAAGACCATGAAACCCAGCAGCTTCAGAGTCAAAGACAAAAAATGTGAAAAATAATCTGGAATTACACAGAAATAAAATTGAAGAAACAAAGAAGAAGAAATTCAATCAAAATCAAAACAGGAGGTGCCTGAGAGAAATTAATTGAGTGATGGATGATTGAATTCCCAGAAATCAAAGGAAAATTCGAAGAATCAAATAACCATGGCTGATTTTTAAGAAGTTTTGTTACTTACCAAAAAGATAAGGCTCTGTTTGGAGAAGACTGTGAATCTGCGAAGTAAGTGGCAGATCTAGCAAGCTCAGAGTAGAGACCTACAAACTTGCCCTAATTTTGCTAGAATTCCAACTTCCGAGGAGAGAGATATAGAGAATTTGGGGAGGTGTAGGTCTGAATCTGAGAGGAAGGTGGGAGGCCGAAGGTAGGTGGAGAGAACACGATCTTACTTTTGAAATGGAAAATATTCACATGGGTTTATGCTACGGAGTCAAACACTTCTGAATCATTTTATTTTTTTATAATAAAAACAAATTTTGGTCTTCCAAGATTTGCATTTATGATGAAAATATTATTGATTTATTTAATAATTATTAGTAGTATTAATTATTGAACCGCGTTGAAAATTAATATGAATGTGAATGTGAATGTGAATGTGAATGTGCACCTTATAAATCAAAGAAGAAAAAATAAAACCATATTATTATTATGAGATATGAATGTGCTGTCAATGTTGCGTTATAGTATTAGGGAAGTTACTACTATGCACGATGGCCTAACATTAGCCTTCATTTCTTTTTATTAACTACATTATTTTTATTGTAATAATAAGTTAATTAGTTAAACTATTTTATCAGTTACAACTTTTATCACTGTACAAAAGTGAAATATATCATTTTCATACTTTTAAGATACCATAAATGTTCCCAAAATAAAAAAATTCAATTACTACCATTCAAGTTTAAGGTGTGCAGGTATTAGGAATTTGGAAGAAACACTTTTCTATTTTGTCATACATACTCATATATTCTTTTCAACAATAAGTAAATATCATAATTTTCTATAATAGATGTGCATAATTTCTAATAAGGGATGCTTGGTGACTTAGAATTTTAATTTATGATAATAATTTTGATATTTTATTCGATCATTTATGAGAAAAATATCTTAAAAAAGAGAAATTCATCGACATCAACTTTAATAGTTTAGATCCATGATTGTTTAAAAGATTCTTTTACAAGTGTTGGTCATTGTTGAATATTTTATTTTAATTTAATTGCAAAAAATTTAATTATATTAATTATTTATCTTATTTTATAATTTTTGATAATAAGTGCCATTTTAATTTAAGTACTATTTTTAATTAAGTATGTTATTTACACTAAAAAAATTATTTAATTAGAAATCAAAATTAAATAAAAATTAATTTAATTTCAATTAAAAATTAATTTTATAGCAAGTTAATATAAAGTGAACCTTTTTACATATTGACGTTAATATGAAGTAGACTTATTTTCATTGGTGAGAATATATATTTCGATGCCTCAAAATTTTCTTTTTTTATCTAATAATTTTTTAAAACATGCTCATTTATTTCTTAATTATCATAATAATATCATTTGGATAATTTTTACACAAATTTATTTCATCATTTCAAATAGTCACTAAAGTTATGGTGAAATCTCAGATCACGTCTTCCGCCAAACTACAAGAAAATTGAAACTCACAATCTAACAGAGCAGATAAGTTAGGATTGTCAGAGAGTTTCTTTTTTCAGAGAGTAAGTGGTGTTTGACCAAAAACACAAAGCAGATAGGTGACACAAGTGACAGATATCCGAGATGTTGACATTGAATGATATACATGTATTTGGACACATAAAAGTTGTTCATAATAAAAATTTATAAATGAACGATTAGAAAACAAAAAAAATAAATCTTTCTTTTCATATTTTTGTTTATCTATAAAAATTTGATAGTCCATAAAGTACTATCCTTAAAAATTTTATATTTTTATTAAATAATATAATTAATTAGATATTTTAAAATCATGCCTCACAGAACACTTTCAAGAAATTTGTTATCAATTTTACGCTTGCATAATTTTGCTTTTGACCAAATAAAACACTAGCTAGGTGACAAGCTTATACTTCCACCAGTAGTTATCTAAGATCCCTCTTACAATAAAATGTCATACAATTAAAGTTTACAGAAGATCCAATTTTGTGTGGTAATTTGACCAAATATAATCATTCTTCATGACCATAAATTTAGAGACTTCATCAACGGTAAAAATATTTGAATTGAATTTTACCACAAACTAGCTAGCAACAAACCCTTGATTCTAACCTAGGATGCTACTTTTCTTTTTTTGGATTCAATAAGACAGACGTGCTTAAACATGAATTTCCAAAAAGAAACTTTTGGACACAAATTTCTAACCCTTTTCCAACCCATTCTTTTTTTTAAAAAAAATTTACCTTTAATTTTCATCTTTTTCAGTTTCCCTCTCACACAGTCTTAAATATCAAACACTGTGCCCAAAACGGTTGCTGTCAGTAATTCTGTACAAAGAATATATATATATTATTCTCAAATTCCCACCATTTTTATTAATTTTATTTAAATTTAAAGGAAGTTAGTAAGAATGCTAATGAATGACAAGTCCATGATACGACCTCCTATGTCGGCTAATATAAGAATTATGATAGATTTTGTTGTATCACGATTTGTTACTATCATCGAATAGTAAAAATGTGCAAGTAATATCTCTGAATTAAATTTAAAGAATCACAAATCAATTAATCTTTACAAAAAGATCTAAAATGCTATTATCTTCACATTCTTCAAGAGATTTGAGCATATCATTCTTTAATTTTTAAGTTATATATTATCCTAAGTTTTAAATAACAATGATATTTTATACTATAAAATACTATTAAGTAATTTTAAATATTTCATAAAGAATAATTTTCATTTACTGTTCTGATTAAAGTTTTTTTTTTTTTTAAGTAATAATGTAAAAAAATATTATAATTATTGTATAAAACGGAGAGAATGAGATAAGTTTTAGAATAGATTAATTTTTTTTTTAAAATAATTGATTAAATTGAAGTTAATAATATGTAAATTTTTTTTTTTTTAATTATAAGAGAAATTGTGCATTTTTTAATAAATGATGAAATTTTAGTTTATAAAGAGATCAAAATTTAGGAGGACATTATCATTCTTTTTAGTATGTTATTTAAATTAAAAATTATATTAAAAAGCTAGAATACATCAGAAAGGTGTTATGACTTTTAATATAGCATATAGTATAGAGTATAGATAGATAGATAAATAGATAAATTTTTAAACAACATAATATTTTATTTGGTAAATTTTTAGACAACATAATTTTCGAAAACAATTTACAAGATAAAGTGCCTGGTAATCCTAACCTTCCACAAAAGTTTGACATTTTAGATTTTAACACTTCATCCCAAAATATTCTCTTTTCAAAAATAAAACTTGATTTTTAAAAATATGAAGAAATATATGATAAATTAATGTTTTTACTTATTTTTATTCTTTTTTTTTATTTGTTTTTGGGGCTTACATGTTTGATTTTCTAAAAATGCGTTTGAAATTTTATTTCTTTTGAATAACTCATTTTCTTAGTTTTACAATTTTTTATTTTTTCAAAAATACATCATACCTAATAAATAATATGATCAATATATTTTCAATGAAAAATAATTGCTCTATGACTTCCGTTATTGAAGATGTACAGACCAATTCTCCAAAATGGTACATGTGGAAACAATAATAATTAATTTATAATATATATATTAAAAATAAAGGCTTATTTTTGGAAAGAGAGTAATTATGGATGGAGTGCTGAAATATAAACAGTTGATTTTAATTTATTTTTTTAAAGGTAGGATGAGTGCACTTTACTTTTAGTTTTTCTTTTTTAAAAGGAAAAAGTAAGGATATTTAATGATTTATATTTTTTTTATTCCAATTTCTTTAAAAAAAATAAAAAAATCACTGCAATACATGTACATGACCCGTAACTTTTTTTTATCAAAGATAGGAATTTCATTCAAATGAGCAAATAAAGTAATTAGCTCTTATAGATGGTCCTGAGCCAACTCTGTAGTGTAGGGGGATCCGAACACAAAACTGGATCAATAAGGACATGTCTTGCCACTAAGTGGGCAGCCCAATTACAACAGCGATGAACAAATTGAAATTGGCAGTCCAAGGAAGCAGAAAGTTTATCTATGTCTTCAATAATATGTTGTTGGTAGGGTTTCCACTGGAAGTACGTGAAACTTCCTCAAGGAGTAGTTTAGCGTCTCCTTCTAAGATGACCTGCTGCCACCCTTGACTTAAGCATTCATGGACTGTTTCTCTGAGGGCTAAAGACACCAAAGCAACTGGTGAAACATTCCCAGGGATTTGACCGCCTTAGGCAAACACTATTTCTCCTGCATGGTCGCGTACCACAAATCCAATACTAATCCTACCTTGTTCACCACGTACCTGGAATAGTTCAACCTGGTTAACAGTACCCAACATACTTCCAATTTTCCATCCCATCTTAATTGTAGAGCAGTGGTGTGGCAGACCCCATAACTGGATCCAAATGGGGCTTCTCAATGTCCAAGTCCCATTTCCGTAGCACGAGCCACTGGTTTTTGTAGAGCCACGGACTACCCTTCAGAACCCTCCAGCAATCCACTTCATCTTCAAAGAAAAATTGGTAGCATTGGTCACCCATTTCTATAATACGAAACCCTTTAAGGTTGTTCCATATATTAGAAAGCACAGTATGCATTATTCCTGTTGCATTGAATCTAGTAGACGCAAATTTCCCTATAAGTGTGTTTGCAGCTTCTTGTACTCCTATTGCAATATCTGATTCATCAAATGAGGCAACTAAGTCCTCCTCACCATCTCCCGGTGTGTTTGTAGGGTTAAGTAAAGGTTCCATTGTTCAGTAGGTACGGATTGGAATAGAGGTTTTGATGTTTGTATGTAGGTGTTTCAATAGTGATGAACACTGATAGCATGGAAGAGAGTTGAAAGCCTCATGGAGAAGATAAGGAGCCTCATAAAGAGGAAAACTTATTGTTTTTAGTAGTATTATTCTTTTTGCATGACCCGTTACTTGTAAGCCCCTTAATTTTAATTTTCTCTTTAAAATAAATCATTGTACCAATAAATAAATTTTAATTTTTTCTTTAAAATAAATCATTGTACCAATAACAATATATATAGTGTCAATTTTACCTTGATAAACTCATTACATTCTAGTTTAGAAATACAAAGATTTTAACAAATTTGATTTTCATTTTTTGTGAGAATATAATCTATAATTGTAACACAATCCTATTAAAAATATATTTTATATAAGAGTCAATCACATTTTATCATCATAAACTATCACCCGTTTACAATCATTCCTATGAACTATCAAATTAGGCACATAGTACCATTATATCATATTAACCCAATGAAGACTAGTCTTCAATAAATCGTTTTCAATGAAGATTCTTAGTTTTAGAACTTAGAAGATAATAATCCAAACTAATTGATTAATCCAATTATATCTCACAATCTCCCACACACGAGCACAAAATCTTAATCAACAAGCCAAAGTTTATTGCACGTTCTTTTATCAAATTATACGAGATTAAAGATTAAAAGAAAATGATTCGAATTATATGCATGTCGGGATTCCACATTAGCATCAGATTTACTACGACCAGGACCCATCAGGGCATTCACTGCTTAAAGACACAACAAGAAGCTGCTATGATAAGCTGGTGGCCACCATCTCAAATTTTATAAATGGACAGCGATCACAGTCCATTCTTTTCAAAGCCGCACGAACTCTCCAGCTTTCTGGTTAACCTCTTTGTTTAATATAGACAGAGAAGAGACCCTTAACAGAGCAGGGAGAAGAAAGAATAAATAGACCCTCTTGTGAGTTGAGAATGTATATTTTATGCTAAACAGAGATCACATAATGATACTAAATTGTTATCCTCTGTTCCACGTAGGAGCACCTGTCGGCACGGGGGTTCTGGCCAACAAAGTAATGTGAAAATTATGCAGTGTTTACGAGATTTAAAGAGTGACGTTTTGTTTCCTAAACGAGAACAACTCATAGAGTGCCAATGACACAATTACTGCTGCTTAGGGTTCTTGTCTGGGTAAAAATTCTTCATGTGACATTATTTATAACAAAACACTAGCCAGAGTATCAGCTGAAGCTCTTCTAGGTTCCAACATTGATTATTGAGCCAATGTTATTTTGCACCCGCTACAGAAGCGGGGAACTTAGAAATAAAACACTATGATAGCAGTCATCACAAGTTGCAGTCGAGTTTAAATGCCAAGCAATCTAATCAATGCACAAAAATGTGTCATCAAACAATGGGAAGATGCAAAATTGTAAGTATAAGAACTGAAGAACTAAAGTGAAAACATGGATTATCGTCACAAGCTATTATGGTGAGGATATGTTGGCTGAGCTAAATGTTGTGGTATCAAGGGTTCTCAAGTCTACATTACTGAAATTCCTATGGGCTTTGATAGATTGATATCTTTGAAATGCATATTGTGGGATATCACTTTGTACATAAGGAATTGGATTGTGCTGTAAGATTCACTATTATTAAGCAAAGTCTGAATCTAGTAGTTTAAATACAATTGAAATACATTGTAACGAAAACGAATTTGATGAATGAAATAGTTTTTTCCCTTTTTAGCTTAGTGTAGTGTAAGTTTTCATAAGTGGGTCCATATATATAAGTCTTAAATTCGATGTTGACTAAATAATTTTGAATTCAATGTAAGATTAGATAATACACAAATTTGGTAGAGAACTAGTTAATTGATACAAAAGAAAGAAAAAAAAAAGAGTTACAATTATCTAGATTTTTGTTTTAAATATGACTTGTTACAATTTATTACAATTAAATATAAAAATATATTCTTAAGAAAAATTGTATTTTTTTAAGGTAATTTTTTTCACTTTTGAAAAGTGAGTTTGAGTTTTACAAAGAAGTTAAAATTTGATGGTTTATCAAGTAAATGATAAAACTGAAACTATATGCATTGTTATGGAAATTAAAATTTATTAGCCATGGAAACTTATTATATGGCTTTTTCAAAATCTTAAATATAAAATAAAACTTGTTCTTACTTTTTCTTTTTTCTATTACAGTTGGTTATAGAGAGAGCCTCTATATATATGTTAATGGATTAGAGTATTAATCCTCCAAAATCTATATATTCATCTTACAAATTAAACATTTTTTATTTTTGGTGCTTCAGATCTTAATCTCACTGACATTGGTCGTAGGATATATGTGGTTTGAAAAAAAAAAATGATCCGTAAATTTCATGAGATTTACGACTTTATTGTGTTGTTTGAAGACCAAGAGCTTGAAAAATAACTAAAATTAAAAGGTTTGAAATTTCGGCTTTGGGCTTCAAAAGCCTAAACAGGTCACATTATGCACGTCCAAATGTTTTGCAGATTACCTTTCATACAGTTTTACCCTCAAAGGCACCCCTAAAATCCTAACCAAACAAACAGAAGTTCTTCTCTTTAGGCTTGAACCCGATCATTTTGGGCTGAACCCATGGCCCATCATCATTCATGTCACCATTCTAAGAATCTGTCATTCGAGGCAGTTTGATTAGCGGTGGGATAGAAGGCAAGGGAGTAGCAGACCACACTTTCATTGGTTTCTGTGCCACCTATATTCTGGATTGGATCATTCCCTAGAAGTGAAAATGATACAACACATTTCTTTGAAAAAATTAAATTTTTTTTTGTTTCGGCATTCTGTAAGTATTTTCGTGTCTTTTAGTGCAAGTTCAATCTTGTTCGAGAATTGGAGAGTTAAAAATTTTTTTTTTTTTTAAAGGGTGATTCAGGGACTCGAATTTTTGATCTGACCCTGAAATAAAAATTGAATTGACTGACCTGAAATGAAAATTAAATTTATATTTAAGAAGAATTTGATATAAATTTATTACACACAATCTCAGTGAGTTTAACAGGTTTAGATATTTATTAGGATGAGGTTTTTGTTTGTATTAAGTGAAAGATGAGGAGCCACGTATTACTTGAGTTTTTTGTTTGTTATTTTGAAGAAGATACAGATGGAGTCTTCCAGGTTTTTCCTTCTGTGGGGCTATCATTATCTGATTCCTATTAAATTACATTGTTATCCTATTTATAAAATATTACAATTTATAAAAAAAAAAATTAAAATTTTTTTTGGGTATTCTATGAGTATACTCACATATTTTTATAGTGTAAATCCAATTTTATTCGAGGATTAGAAAGCTAAAAATTTATCTTTTTCTTAAGTAGTGACTCAGATACTCAAATATTTGTTCTGACCCTAAAATAAAAATTAAATCTATATTTAAGAAAAATTTTGATATAAATTTTCTATTATAAATATATAATGATTACCAATTAAAGTACATAATGTATATATATATATATATACGTGAAATTAAAATTATTAAGACAAACTCAAATAAGTTAATTATTTAAATTAGCCAATAAAATCATGCCTTGTGTGTCACATATAATATTAAGATTCTCTCTCTAAAATTCTTAATATTATATTAAGTGAAAGATGAGGAGCCACGGATTACTTGAGTTTTTTGTTTGTTTGTTTGTTATTTTGAAGAAGATACAGATGGAGTCTTCCAGGTTTTTCCTTCTGTGGGCCTATCATTATCTGATTCCTATTAAATTACATTGTTATCCTATGCCCCATAGAACTCAAATTCCACAACCAACTTCCAGCCTTCAAGAAGCTTCCTCAACAATTAAAGATCTCAACTTCATACATTAACAAATAAGTACAAAGTCTAGAGATTCAAATTAAATTTACCATCAATTACGACACATTGCTCGAGATCGAGTGGAACTCCACAAGTCCTTGTTTAAGAATTCCACGTTCATGATCAAATTTTATGCCTTGAAGAATCAACAATTTCAAGACAACTGAAACTCTTGGATAGCTAATAAATTTACAAATCGATAATATTTATTCTTTTATTACAAAGAATAATTAAAACATAAATCATACTTAATTCACTTATACAAATTAATACCAAGTATTACATACTCAAAATCCGTGTTTACAGCTGTCCAAATTAATGTAATGAATGTAAGCCATTAGCTAAGACTAATTTGCAGTTGCAGCTACTATAGGCCATTGAATATTAAGTTGTGAGAGTTGTAATGCTTCCATTTTTTTATTCTTTAGATTTAAAAAGGAGACAGAGGGTTATTAGTTTATGATGTAAAATTTTTGAATAAGTGGCAAAGTAATTTTATTAGTGGGACAGATGATCTGTATCCTCTCCGTGAGACTCTGTCTTTTCTTGAGAAGTAAGAAGCTTACAGGATAAGGGCTAGCTGGACAAGATAAATATACAGTGATCTACTCAATTAAACAAGAGGGCGCTACAGATCTAGGAGAGGATAGGAGAACTAAAATGAGGGAAATACCAAAGCTTAGGAAACCTGATGATCATCACTTTGTTCTTGTCCATGGTGTAGGCCACGGAGCATGGTGTTGGTACAAGATTCAGTATCTAATGGAGGCATCTGGTTACAAAGTCACCAGCCTTGATCTCAAAGGTTCTGGTATCGACAAAACCGATCCCAACACCATTTCCACTTTGGAAGAATACAATAACCCTCTTACTATGTTCTTCTCCAGGTTGCCGGAAAATGAAAAGGTTTATATCAATCATTCGATCTGTTTAATTTTAGGTCGTATACATAATTACACATGGTTTTTTGTATTCATCTCTTAATTAGATTGTGTTAAATTTTTTTGTTTGCAGGTGATATTAGTGGGACACAGTGCAGGAGGTCTTAGCTTGACAGATGCTATATACAAGTTTGCAAACAAAATTCATGTTGCAGTTTATGTTGCTGCAAACATGTTGAGATATGGTTTCGCTACAGATCAAGATTTCAAAGATGTAAGCATCATCCTTCCTATGTATCCTTGTTCCACCTCTCTTGACAAAACATTAATGCACAAAATGCTGTTGTCCCTGTTCTTGAAGGTTGATTTGTACTCTACTCAGGGACAAGGGCTTGCACATTACACATAAAAAGAATCTATGCATGTGCTTTCTGCTGCATGCAACTATTTTTTTTATAAATGCTTTATCTTATTGATGCAGGGAGATCCAGATATTTCTGAATATGGAGACATAAGTGAGTTGGAGTACATGTTGGGCCCTGATAAGCCTCCAACGAGTGTCATAATCGAGCAACAGTTTCAACGCAACATCTTATATCACATGAGCCCAATGGAGGTCAGTCTTCAATAACTTGTTTTCAATGAAGATTCTTAGTTGTTAAAACTTTGAAGATAATAATCCAAACTAATTGATTAATCCAATTATATCTCAGAATCTCCCACACACAAGCACAAAATCTCAATCAACAAGCCAAAGTTTATTGCACTTTCTTTTATCAAATTATACTAGACTGAAGATTAAAAGAAAATGATTCAAATTATATTCATGACAGGATTCCACACTAGCATCAATTTTACTACGACCAGGACCCATCAGGGCGTTCACCTTCGCTCGATTCGTCGGAGGGCCAGAGGCTGATAGTGTCCCTCGTGTGTACATTAAGACAATGCAGGATCACTGCTTAAAGCCACAACAACAAGCTGCTATGATAAGCAGGTGGCCACCATCTCAAATTTTTGAATTGGACAGCGATCACAGTCCATTCTTTTCGAAGCCTCACGAACTCTTCAGCTTTCTGGTTAATCTTTTTGTTTAATATAGACAGGGAATAGACCCTTCATAGAGCAGGGAGAAAAAAGAATAGAAAGACCACCTTATGAGTTGAGAATATATATTTTATGCTAAACAGAGATCACATAATGATACTAAATTGTTATCCTCTGTTCCACATAAGAGCAAAATACTGTCGGCACCGAGGTTCTGGCCAACAAAGTAATGTGAAAATTATGCAGTGTTTACGAGATTTAAAGAGAGACTTTTTGTTTCCTAAACGAGAACTCATAGAGTGCCATTGACACAATTACTACTGCTTAGGGTTCTTGTCTGGGTAAAAATTCTTCATGTGACATTATTTATAACAAAACACAAGCCAGAGTATCAGCTGAAGCTCTTCTTGGTTCTAACATTGATTATTGAGCCAATGTTATTTTGCAGCCGCTACAGATGAGGGGAACTTAGAAATAAAACAATATGATAGCAGTCATCACAAGTTGCAGTCGAGTTTAAATGCCAAGCAATCTAATCAATGCAGAAAAATGTGTTATCAGACAATGGAAAGATGCAAAATTGTTAAGTATAAGAACTGACGAACCTAAAATGAAAACTTGGATTACCGTCACTATTTGAGAGAATGCAATTACATGAATATGAATACAAATAGGCAGTGGACCTGGGCAGTGCATGAATTCTATATATCAAGATAGTGATTCCTTTGAAGTTATGACAAGTTGTATATATCTTCAAGTGAAAGAAAAACCAAGTGCTTTCTCCTCATGAATCTTCCACAATTAAAGATAATCATATTCATATCTCCCAAAACTGCAAATGACTAGCACAATATCAGAGGTTTCAGCAGAGCAATGTATCAAGTGCTCACAAAAGGTCCTGCAGGTATCATCAGAAGCAACAAGAGCAATCAAATGGGCAGAGTGGGGTACTTCCAGCATCTGCATTATTAATACCCAACTCCTCTTCAGTGTAGACAGTAAGTCCATCTTCTATTCTCTTTCTAGATCGAGATGGCAGATCTACAAAGTCAGCCTCATTTGAGCCTTTTTTCTTCTTCTTTTTCTTCAATTTTTTTGTCTTATAACAGCATCTTCATTTAGTTTCTCAATATTTGTAGGTTCAGATTTCTTCCTCTTTTTTCCATCAAAGATTTCATCAATCTCAATGCCTGTTGTTTTCTGTGCAGAAGAGGGTTTCTCCTCTTCCACAACAGCTTTCTCTTGCATCTTACCTGGGGTTATTTTGGGACACTTCTTTGGCATTGAAAGGAAGAAAAAACTGCCTGTCATGAATCAGATATATTGAGAATTTATAAACTTGTGGCTCTCACATGTTTATCAACTAATCATTTGAAATTCAATAAACATATTAAAAGAAGGATCAAGAAAGAATCACCCCAACATCATGTTAGCCAAGAAAATACTGGGATATATCAATCATAGAAGAAAAAAACATATTTCAAAAGTTAAATACACCCCAAAAAAAAAATGCATGAATAATGAGTACCTCCATCATAGAAAAATTACCAAAATCAAACTAAAACTAAACCACAAGAAAATTATGGGAAAAAAAAAACCATATATAATTTAGTTAGAGAGATACAAGAGCAAAAGTCACTTAGTCCTCTGCCATGGAATGCCCTAATCGTCCTTACGTAACCAACAGCGCAGTTTCAACTCGAGATACTCACAGAGTCACAATCCGCCGATTGCCGCATAAAAGAATGCCGCTGGTGACTGCTGACCGTAACCAATTAGGGATTTTGAAAATAGAAAGGGGCAGACTACAAAACCAGTGGTTGCTGGTGCTGGACCAGGACTACCATGGTGGTGATTTAACAGCATGGGTACGGTTTACTTTGGGCTAAATAGTGTGTTTGGTCCTTATAGTTTTATACAATATTCACTTTGACCTCTCTTTTTCTAATTTGATCAATGTGGTCCATATAGTTTATGAACAAAATCAATCTGTGATCATCCCTCTCCATTATGTATTGTTCAAATTAATCTTACATTGGTAGATGCAATTTTTTGTTTAATATTCATAATAATGTAGTTTTTTTTTTAATATGTCATTTATGAATTTTTAATTCTTCATGAAGTATGATTTTTAACCATTCCAATTCTTATATATATTTAAAATATCGTTTCTTTACACAATCTAAATTTGAAATTGTGAATATGAACAAAACAAAGTATTTCATGTGCCAATGTAGTGATCATTTAAACAAAAGACAAAGAGAGGGACTTACCTTTTTTTTTTTTTTTTTTTTAGAAGAGTAAATTACACTATGTTCTCTTGAGATTTATTAAAATAATACTAAGATCTAAAATTTGAGAAATTTGATACTCCTATTTTGGATGGATAAAAAATTAATGTGTTAAAACTAATTTTTAAAAAATATTAAAAGTCCCAATTTTTTCTTCAAAGTACTTAAATGTCTTTTTTTTTTCAAACGAGTCCTAAATACTTCTTTTTTTTCTATCTTGCCCTCTATTTTAATTATTTTTACTATGTAAATAGTACACCTAAAAATAAAAATAAAAATAAAAACTCTTTATAAATATTAGATTTTTGTATTGTTAAATATGTATTATTATTTTAGCTTTTAATTATAATTGTAATCTTAAACAATTTTCAATTATATTTATTTAGTTAAAAATTATGTAACTTAATTTTTTATATAAATATTTTGGACCGTAATATATGTTCAAAATAGTTATTGGATTACTTTGAAATAAAACTTATTTATGAATAACTAACCAACCCAATTTTACTTCAGGTAAAAAATTATCTTGGCCACCTTGATTTTCAAAGTTGAGTAAAATTATAGTTCAACAATCAAAGTGACTTAAACAAAAGAAAATTGTTGACGAGACCATGACAACTAAAACAAAAAAAGGGGAGTCCTAGGTTAAACCCTAAATTTAGAAGTAGGAGTAAAAGAGAGCCCTTAAGCTCAGGTGACTCATTCCATTCAGGACTTAGAAGTAAGGGACAAACAACCTTATCTCTACTACCACTCCATTTAAGCTACATTCACGGTTATAAAACTTATAGTGGTCGGTCAAAAATGACTGGCCAACCCAAACATTATTTAAAGATTCGGTCGGTTTTATAAAAAATAAGAAGAAAGCAAAACAAAACATTAAAATAATTAAGAGAAACTTGTAATAGATTATTTTTATTTTCTCCGACCCAGACTAGCAAAAGAAAGACCTGTGGGGAGCTCTACCATGTGATCGCCAAACCCTCGTTCCCACTCTTTAATTTTCATTTATACTTTTATTTTTTGTTTAACAGTAAATTATCACATAAACATAAAACTTATCTTCTCTTTGATTCCCCATAAAAAGAACATGATCTCCTGTTTTTCACACATTTAATATTATTTTGTTTATTGTGACAACTATAGAAAATAAGGAGTAAAATGTACAGCAAATAATTAAAAAGATGAAGAGTAGCAAGTTTTAATTATTTTGAGTATAATAATGTATGAATGATGAATAATAAATCACTGATTATTTTTTTGGGAGTATGCATATCAGTAATATGAAAATCAAATCGTGTTGAAAGCTATTTGAAAATGCATCAGTTAAAAGCACTTTTTCTGTTGATCCAAAAACCCACAGCTTTTAGAGCAATGGGCCAGAAACTCAACATAGAAAATGCATGCAACAACGTTTTCCTGCATTTTGTAGCCAAAATCCCGAGTCAAGGACAGACAACCAAATACATAACACATAACTCAAGGTCATTTTAACTCATTTCTCAGTCTATCTACAGCGATAGCAAAAACAGATAAATCATGTCCCTGCATTCCTACGACCAACACGAGCAACAAAACCAGCTTTGATCTGAGCAACTGATCTTCCAGATCCACACTACACAAAAAGAAAAATAGCATCAAAAGGGGAATCAAAGTGAGAGCATTCTCAAAATTATCCTACATTAATATAAGATGTTGTCTTCTGTGATCAAGCATCATTGGAAAATGGTATAAAATCATTACATTACATTTATTTCTAAAACTAAAACAATAATAACTGAGTTGCCAAGTTTTTGCACTAAATTTCATAAGAATCTGAGAAAGGGTCTACTATGTAGAGAAGGGGGAGGCGACGTGTGGTTAAAAGCATATGAGAATTGTTACCTTTTCACATCTGAGAAAGAAGATTCGATTCTCCTTAGAAAGTATTGTGTCTGGACTTTTGCATCCGAGACAAATGACATATTCATCTGAAAGCATAAGAGTAAAGATCAATGGCAATAAAAAAAGAATAGAGAAAACAGAAGAATACAATAATTGCAGTGACAGCAGAAGCACCAAATCAAAACAGCCACCAAGTGAAATACTCATCAGAGACAACATATGAATTGAGGTGGACCTGCTTTACTGTAAGTAAAAATGCTATATCACAGTACAAAAGGCAAGAAACATATATTGGACTTCCTTTTTTTTTTTTTTTTTTTTTTTTTCTGTTTCTTCCCAAGGGTGGTGAAGGGGGTGTTTGAAGAAAATGAGAGGAAAAGAAGGTATTCGTTATGCTGAATCTCCCACCTGTCCCAACTCACTGAAGTACAAAAGTGATTTACGAGACCAATACAAAAGTAAAATCATCTAATAATGATTTTGTTTTTTTTCTCATCTACAAAGAACAGGTCATTAGCCCAATATTGCTGCTTGGAAAGTGTAATATAACATGCAAGCAGAATTTAAATTTATAAAAACATGCTCCTTATTAGCCCATACAGGCATGCAGAAATATAAGTAGCAGACTTCATGAATGCAACAATGCCACTGACCGTCAAACACAAAGACACATCAGATATCAAGCGAGTACTTACTGATATATCGACGCAGAATTCCTTCAAAGTTCTTGGGTGCAAATCTGCCCTTCACAACTAACCTCTGCTGTCCATCAAGAGATCCACTTGTACCCAGCTCGGCAAGCAAGAAAGCCATAACATGGTCTGGCTGGCGATGCATCCTAGAAAATTGGGGTGGGATGGAAAGAGGAAGAAAATTAGTTCTCTCAAGTTAAGATGTTAAAAACAACCCCTTCAACCCATACTTCTTGTCCAATATTCCTTGTTTTGATGTCCCAAAGTCTTGGTTAGTTCATCACAACAAATGCATTAAAGTTTAAGTTTGCTGATTTACCTTATATGTAATGAACTTACATAGAAAACAAAGTAATTTTCTGACAATGAATTAGGGGAATTGATTGAGGTAACATTTATTGACATGTTCCAATGCAATTGTCACCCCTAGAATTTTCTAAAGGTGGAAAGATGGAGGAGACTCTTAATGGAGTAATATAAATATAAAGCAAGTCGACACTAAAATTTACAAATGGATGAAGTTATTCAGCAGCAAGGAATTAAAAATACCAAAAAAAACAATCATCACTAGCTGAAGCAAAGCAATGTATTCCAGCAAAGGACATAGTATACAGCAGAAAGACTAGGCAAGAAATATTTGATATTTTCTTTCCTAGTTGAGCATGTAATCCTGCAGTACAATCTCCAAAAGCATGAATAATCTAATCATGTTAAAATACAAACAAGATTTCTCCATGCGCAACCTTCTAATAAAAGAAATAAATGCTAGGAAATAGGTTCATGTGTTAAAATACAAAAATGATCATTTAGAAATTACAATAATCATGAATACCAATATAACAAAACATTAATTCCACCCTCATCCCAATGACATTTAGATAATAGATATAAAACGGCCAGATTTCAAAGAAAAACAGAAGCCGAAGAAAAAAACATACGTCTTGCA